>JADBJO010029095.1:0-19414 GCA_016801955.1 Conus betulinus
ATAAAACATGTGGTCATAGGAAGATGGAATTTGCACAACAGTAGACATACACACTTAGGGTATATCCACAAAGACCTTGGTCATGGATTTTCCACAAGATTTAAATTTTGAGGTGTTTGCATTTGATTTAAACAAATGTGGAAGAAAGACCTGTTTTAGAGTGTTTTGAGTATGTTTGAAATGAACTGGTGTATTATTTAAAAGAACAGAAAAGACTTACAATGGGACAGCTTTTCATGAAGTGATGGCCCTAAATTCCCCCACCCTCCCGGTGGTCTGCTGGAACTGCAAGAACTGAACAACTTCCCCCACTTCGTTTCAATAACAGTAAATGTCGACTGATCTTCAACCATACCAGAACCTCTATCATGAGTAGTGTAGTGTGTCTCATGATGTTGGCCAGTAGTACTTCCCTGCTGGTCTTCCACACAGAATTAAAAAGGTCTTATCCCATATCTTTCCATAGAAATTGCTGTGGTAGTCCACTGCCTTCACACACACACACACACACACACACACACACAAACACAACAACACACACACCACACAGAGCTGCTTTTGCAAGGAATCAGTGGTTGTTTATTGCATGATGTGATTGGTTCAGTGACTCGCAGTGACAGCAGTCCGATTAGTCACTTTGTATGTATGCCTGATTTGGGAAAACCGACGACAGTAAAATATCAGAACTTTGAAAACAGAAGTGGAAGACATGCTTTACACTGACGTGTTCAGTGTACAGTACTCTCACACTGGCTGTGTGCACGTGTTAGAGTATATAGTATTACCCTGACATATTCATCATGACAATGAGTGTTCAGTGTACAGTATTCTCGCACTGGCTTTGTCAAAGTGTGGAGTATATAGTATTATCCAGCTGTATTCATCATGACACTGAGTATTCAACGTACAGTATTCTCACACTGGCTTTGTCAACGTTAGAGTATGTAGTATTATCCTGACATATTCACCATGACAATGAGTGTTCAAGGTACTGTATTCTCACACTGGCTTTGTCAAAGCGTGGAGTGTATAGTATTATCCAGCTGTATTCATCACACTGAGTATTCAACGTACAGTATTCTCACTCTGGCTTTGTCAAAGTGTAGAGTAATAAAGTATTATCCTGCTGTATTATCAAAGGTGTACAGCATCCCCCTGCATTGACAAAGTTTAGAATATAACCTACATCACTTGTCAAAGTTAACAGCACTATCCTGCTGACTGTAACTTTTCAGTCATTTGTTACGACAGCCCAGCCAAGCACACAGGGCCTCTTCAGGGCTGTCAACACGCAGGGAAAAGGGTCACATAGAATCATGTGGTTGGCTGGGCTGTCACTGAAACCATCCCTACCTTTCCAAAGTGGAACGAGCTGAATAGTGGGCTAGAACAACAACATTGCATTACTCTCTTCTTGAAATTGTACCACTTGTTCTAGATATGATGTATGATTGCCAGCATTTCATTTATTTATTGTAATTGATTTTTTTTTTTGGAGGGGGGATGGGGGCGAAATATCGACCATGTAATGAAAGTTGTAGACTCTGTCGAGTTGATACTAGCTGTTCACAATGCAGTCTCTATTTGTCCATGGATTTCTGTGTTTCATTTTGGAACATTATTGTTGTAGTTTTTCTAATCTTAACTGGTGAGAACAGTCAAGCAGAATGCCTGGCACCATCAGCACAGCTTGGTCTTATGACATGCAGCCTTTTTTGTTTTTGTTGTCACTACCTGGCATTTAGACAGTGAAAATTGTTCACACTGTCCAGAGTGGACGCTGGGCGTTGCTGTCTCCAGTGGCTGTTTGCCTATGGCATTGACATTTTTTGTCATTTTTTTCTTTTCACTTTATCTGGTGAAAAATCAGTGAAATGCCAGTTATTCTCTGTGTAGCCTATTTCTATGTCTTAGAATGTGTCAACAGCTTAGCAAAACTGCTTGTGTTTGTTCTTTTTCTGAATTTTTTTTCCCCATGATCTGATTTGCTTTTTTTAAGTGATGGTTTTGTGTGATTAAGTTTGACAGCCCTGAAAAGGCTCTTCTTTGTGGGCTGGGTCATAAGGATTACTTTTTTATGTTTTAACCTGAAAACTTGAACCCTACATGCTGTTTGGGGTACAGTTGACTAAGAGCAAAATGTATGATTTTGTCTAGTTCCTTTCTTGTCTTCTTTAACGTGGTGACAGCCCTGATATGGCCCTTTGCAGTCAGCTGGGCTATAAGCAACATTACCTTACCTTACCTCTCCCTTCATCCCTTCTTTTCCCATCCTCTTTCATTTTTCCTTCCAGACTTTCCTCTATCTACCCAAATGACCCTATTTTCCCTTACTGACCCAGATCTATTCAGCCCAACCTTTACTTTCTTTGCCATCACCACATAACCTCCCGTTCGCCCACATACACTCATGCACAGTCGTACTCGCAGGCACGCGCACAGTATGCACGTTTGCGTGTGCTTGCTCTCCTTTTAACATATCCTTTCTCATTTCAGCATTTTCCCTTCTATCCCAACTCATTCTCCTCATTTTTCCCGTTATTTTTTCCAAGTGGGAACATGAACAGGAATGGCCTCATGCCTTGTTATTGCCATTGGTTGTAGACTCCATTCCCTGCCATGTCCATCTCTTTTCACCCTAACCATCCATATCCACAGCATACCTTTTGGAGAGAGAGAGAGAGTGTGTGTGCGTGTGTGGTGTGGGGTGTGTGTGTGTGTGGGATGCATGTTCGTTTTGAAAGTGCTGCTCTTATTAAGAATGAACGTAGACCAACTCCAGTGTCTGCAGTTACATTCAAAAACTCTCATTATTCCATATCTTCTTTCCAATGCTCGAATTTTTATTTCCATTTCATTCCCTCTGACATATTCGAACCATCCACACCTTTCTCATCTCTTTGATATCTTGTTCCTTCTTACATTTTTTTTTTTTCAGCATTTCAATATGCCTTCCAAATCCCCCTGTTCATACCTTTTAATAGAAACTATTCCAGAAACTGGGGCTTTGCCACTGATGTTCTGTTTACCAAGTTATTCCATCCTATTCTTTTTCACTTCCGTTCTATTGCCACTTCTCTGATGACCAAACTTGGTTTCTATGTCCCGTTGTCCCATGTTTACTTTTCTGTTAGTTCACTTTTCCCATATTGCCAACCTGGCTGTTTTCACCTGATGCTGCACTGCTGTTTTCTTCTTTCCCCCAGCTCAGTAGGATTTCCTAGTATTTCTGTCTTCTGACGTTCCTGCTGCTTCTCCATATGTTCACATCTTTTTCATAAAAGTTATCAACATTACAAGCCAGAATACTTTTAAACATAGGAAACAGGGTGGAAAGTAATGCTTATTGAATACACTAAAGAACATAGGCCAAATCAATTTATGACAGATTTATCTTCTCTAGAAGTCACAAACTTGAAATGAAAATGTACAAAACAGTATTCCAGTGCCTTACAGATTGTGGTCCACTTCTTCCGTTTAGGGGAAGAGGGGTTGTGTTTCTCACCATTGCACTTTTCCATGCCCTGTGGAGGTGGGAATCAGGTGAATGGGCGCTTCACTTGTTTCCAGCTCCACAGTAAGATTGCACCTTTCTGCCGCCGGCTTTGTCCTTATTCCTTAAACGTGAAGCAGTTTTGCTTCAATTTGGGTTCCTACACCTTTTTGACCCATCTGGAATTTTTTGTTTAAAGCTGTTGCTATTTATCTCCCTTGTGATCTGTAGCTTGGAATGAGGAGGAGGATGGGGCGCTCCACTTCTTATTCCCAGCTCACTGCAATATCAAATTTGCATCTACAGGCATGCACTAAATTCTATTTCCATGGTCAGCTGGACCGTACATGCAAGCTGAACGGTGCAACTCTAAAGTTAAACTGTACGGTGCAACTATAAATTTAAACTGAAAGGCACTGCTATACATATAAACTGAGCAGTGCCACAGTAAATGTACACTGAACGGTGATACTGATAACTGTAGATATAAATTAAATAGTGCTGCTATAAATGTCAACTGAAGAGTGCTTAATTCCAGTTACAAGCCAGAATACTTTTAAACATAGGAAACTGGGTGGAAAGTAATGCTTATTGAATACACAAAAGAACGTAGGCCAAATCAATTTATGATAGATTATCCTCTCCGGAAGTCACAAACTTGAAATGAAAATGCATATGACGGTACTCCAGTGCCTTACAGATTGTGGTCCACTTCTTCCGTTTAGGGGAAGAGGGGTTGTGTTTATCACCATTGCACTTTTTCCATGCCCTGTGGAGGTGGGAATCAGGTGAATGGGCGCTTCACTTGTTTTCCAGCTCCACAGTAAGATTGCACCTTTCTGCCGCCAGCTTTGTCCTTATTCCTTAAACGTGAAGCAGTTTTGCTTAAATTTGGGTTCCTACACCTTTTTGACCCATCTGGAGTTTTTTGTTTAAAGCTGTTGCTATTTATCTCCCTTGTGATCTGTAGCTTGGAATGAGGAGGAGGATGGGCGCTCCACTTCTTATTTCCCAGCTCACTGCAACATCAAATTTGTATCTACAGGCATGCACTAAATTTTATTTCCATGGTCAGCTGGACCGTACATGCAAGTTGAACGGTGCAACACTAAATTTGAACTGAACGGTGCAACTATAAATGTAATCTGAACGGCACTACTATAAATATAAACTAAACAGTGCTACAATAAATGTAAGCTGAATGGTGCAACTCTAAATTTAAACTTTATGGTGCAACTCTAAATTTAAACTGAATGGTATTACTATCTATAGATATAAACTGAACAGTGCTACAATAAATGTACACTGAACGATGATACTGATAACTATAGATGTAAATTAGATAGTGCTGCTATAAATGTGAACTGAACAGTGCTACGATAAATGTACACTGAACGGTGATACTGATAACTATAGATGTAAATTAGATAGTGCTGCTATAAATGTGAAATGATAAATGTACACTGAACAGTGCTATGATGTAAATGTACACTGAACGGTGATACTGATAACTATAGATGTAAATTAGATAGTGCTGCTATAAATGTGAACTGAACAGTGCTATGATAAATGTACACTGAACGGTGATACTGATAACTACAGATGTAAATTAGATAGTGCTGCTATATAAAATGTGAACTGAACAGTGCTATGATAAATGTACACTGAACGGTGATACTGATAACTGATAATATAGATGTAAATTAGATAGTGCTGCTATGAAATGTGAACTGAACAGTGCTTAATTCCAATGTCGTATCTGCACTTCCAGCCACCTTGTTTCCATTGGATTCCTGTGTTACGGACATTTTGGATACTCTGTTAGACTCTCCTTTTCTCTTCCAAAGCCCAGGTTTCCTTACCTTTGTGGGAAACTTTCTATTCCACTTTGTGCATTATTACCACTCGCCATGTTTCTGCCTCAACTGAAATTGTTCCAGCCTCTTGCACTTTGCAATTTCTATCATTTTTTGTTTGCATTGGTTACCTCCCCTTTTCAGTGTCTGCGGCTGTTATTTTTTTCCATTCTGTTTGGCTTGTACTCAAAATCAGATTGATTTCTTCTCTGGTTCCTAGCTTTGAATAAACGTATCTTGTGTTGTATGGCCCCCCTACATTGCTTTACATTGAAAGAATGGTGAAGTGGCTGCACTACTTGTTCCCAACTCCACTTTACATAGATCTCTCTCTCTCTCTCTCTTTCCGATTCCCCAAAATCATTTTCTTACTGTATAAACCTCAGTCTTAGCTCCTGCCCCTTTCCCTTCTCCATTTCTTGCATGCCTGTTCTCTCACACTATCGCCACTATTTCTATGGCTATTGCACCCATCATTTTGCTTCTAGCCTACCCTTCTTCTGCAAAGAATGCACCCACCTCCACGTAAATCATGCCTATCTCGCATTCCTTTCTTTGGCAAATCAGTCCATTCCCAGTAATACTGTTTCCCTTTCATTTCTGTTCCTCCCATTAATTCCCCCAACATGATTGATTGGACTTTCGTGCCTTGCTATTCTCAGTCCCCATCGGTCTGTTCCTTGATTTCTGTTTTCTGCTCCCTTTTCTTGTCAGTGGTTAGTTACTCTTATCTACTAAACAGGCAGTCGAGTAGCCACAAATCTTCATGCCCCTCCACAATAATTTAAAAGCTTTCAGCATTGTAATCTGACCCATCTCATGCTTGATTTTTTTTTTTTCTAAATCCAAGTCTCTGATGTTTATGGTTCATCTAGTTGAATAATCTCCACCCCCGCCACTTTCCCTCCCCACACCCCCAGCACCACCCAACACCCCAGCCTTTCACACTCCTTACCCAGGCCAACACATTTTAGTACATTCCTTCCCCTTTCCATTTCCTTTCGCTTTCAACAGACGATGTATTTTAAAGAATTGTGTGAATGAAGGACCTGTGAGTTGATTTTAACGTGGTGACAGCCCTGATATGGCCCTTTGCGGTCGGCTGGGCTATAAGCAACATTATCTTATCTTATCTTTCGCTTTCAACATAATTTCAATTCTGTTCTTTACCTTCAGTCGCAAGTGGAATTTAGTTAATTTTTGTCATGCGTGTTTGGCAAATAACTGGCGCAAAAGACAATATGCAAAGAAAAACATGGAAAACTATTATTTCTTGCAAGCAAGTGTGCATGCGCACACGTACATGCATGCGGAATCACCACGCAAAGTGGCATCATAAAAATTGTTGTAAACTTAGCATGGTGAAGCAGCATGTGGGTTCTGGTGTTGTGTGGACTTTAAATGAAAAAAGATGATGGCTTGATGTTGTTGTTGTTCTTCAGTTTAATGTCTTCCCACTAAAAGTGATATTAGATGATGTGAGTGTGCGTACAAGCATGCGTGTGTGTATGTGTGCGTGCGTGCGTGTGTGTGTGTGTGTGTCTGTGTGAACATGTGCATGCCTGTATGATTCAATTACAAGAACAAATAAAGCAACCCCCTCCCCCTCGCACCTCAGAAAACATTATTTAAAGTGCAAAAAAAAAAAATCCAATTACACAATATGTAAAACTATAGGGAACGCGTCCAATTGACCCGACACTTTGTCAGTTCTTGAGCACTGTCAATCATATTTGGTGGCTTTGATAAATGAGTCGATGTGCTCATTTTTGTATCCAACAATTTCATTACTTTCCCGAAGTGATTGTTGCTATTTACAGTGTACTGCATACTGTTAATGACTGGACAGCTTATGCAGTTATGCAAATGTCAGTGTGTGAAAGACAAATGATGTACTTGTTCAGTGTATTTGTGTGAGCCAGAGTATAGCTCACATAATCCTGTATACATTTTGTGGAGGGGAGGGTGGATGATGGTGCTACTTTTTGTGACTGGCTTTCTGATTTTTTTTTAACCCACATAGTAACACATGTTTGAATCTCTTACTCTCAATCCCCATTGTCAACAACATTATCCCCTGTTCCTCACTGCATTGAATCTTGTTTTATGAACAAGAATGTTGACTATGAATGTATGCTGGGGTATTTGAACAAAGCCATCTCAGGCTATGCTTATACTACTATTTTCATGACTGATGTTTTTTATATCCTCTTTAACGTGGTGACAGCCCTGATATGGCCCTTTGCAGTCGGCTGGGCTATAAGCAACGTTACCTTACCCTTTATATCCTCTTTCCATGTGGGAATTATACTGTTTAGGTGTGTGTGTGTGTGTGTGTGTGTGTGTTAGGCAGTTCTTGTTATAATCAGTTAGATCATGTAATGGTGTTCTGTGTTCGTATCCCACCCTGTGGAATGAAGATTAGCAATCAATCAGAATTGTGTATCATTAAGATTTCTTTCTTTGTGGTCAGTCAAGCTGCATAAAACACGCCCTGAATGTAGTTTTCCATAGGAAATGCAGTGTTACCAGTGGTTGTTTGTGTAAAATACCTGTTAAAGGTGTGTGTGTGTGTGTGTGTGTATGTGTGTGTGTGTGTGTGTGTGTGTGTGCTTCATACAATCAGTTCTTTACTATGTGACAGTGTTCTGTGTTAGTATCGCATCCTTATCAGTTAAAATATGCAATCAGTCAAAATTGTGTATCAATAAGAGCTTGTTCTGATTGTGTATCATTAAGAGATCCCATCCTTATCAGTTAAGATTAGCAATCAGTCAAAATTGTGGATCATTTAGAGTTTTTTCTGATAGTGTATCATTAAGATTTCTATGTGGTCAGTCAGGCTACATAAAACACACCCTGAATGTAGTTTCCATAGGAAACAGTGTTACCAGTGGTTTGTGAATACCAGCATGATGTATGTGCTTTTGTGTAAAATACCTGTGTACAGGTATGTGTGTGTGTGTGCGTGTGCGTGGGCAATGCTCTGTGCACATCTGGGCATCCAATACCTAGTGTTCATATGTGTGCACAATACTATGTTGACATGTCGAAACAGAAGCTTGCATACACACTTGTATGATTTTAACATGGTGTCAGCCCTGATATGGCCCTTTGTGGTCGGCTGGGATATAAGCAACATTACCTTACCTTGCTATACACACTTGTACATTGAGCACTGGATACACATATACAGAGCTCATTACTAAATGTGATGAAGACATTTACTCAGTGTCTATATAATGCTCAATATGTGTGTGTGTACACAATGCTCTGTGTACATAGCACATGTACATACACTGAGCATTAAACAGACTCAGAGCCAATGCCTGTCATGTTCTGCCTTTGTAGCCATTCTCTTGTCTTTGTTCTGGAAAGCCCTTTTCCTGTCAGTCGTAACTCGCCTAGGTACACATCACACAGGCACTGACCTAGCCAATTTGGTTCCTGTCCCTCCGCCATAATTTCAAGCTTTTGGTTTTTTTTCACCTGCCTTCTCATTCATAGCTTTTTGGGGGAAAAAAATCCAAGTCTCTGGTGTTGACAGTCCACCCACCCAATGAAATTCCCCCCCCCCCCCCCCCCCCCCCCTTCCCACCCCACACATCCCGCACCACCCAACACCCCAAACCTTTCACACTCCTTACCCAGGCCAACACATTAATACATCCTTTCCCCTCTCCGTTCCCCTAACTTTCAACATAATTTCTATTCTCTGCTTTGCCTTACATCACAAATGAAACCTAGTTAATTTTTTTTTTCATGTGTATTTGGAAAATAACTCGTGCAATAGACAACATCTAAAGACAAATGTGGAAACTGTTCAGTGATTATTACTTTCTTCCAAGCAAGTGTGCATGTAGGTACACACATGCATGCACAATCACCACAAAAAAGTGGCATCATAAAAGTTGTCCAAAACTTAGCGTGGAACAGCAGCATGTGAGCTCTGATGTTGCGCAGATGTTTTATGTATAGCCTTTGTGCAAAAAGATGATGGCTTGGGTAAATGGAGATGTGCTCATGGTTTTGGAACCAACATACTGTTCACTTACTTTCCCAAAGTGATTGTCGCTGTTTAGAAGTACTGTGTTTCAAAACAGTTCACTTGCTTTCCCAAAGTGATTGTCGCTGTTTAGAAGTACTGTGTTTCAAAACAGTTCACTTGCTTTCCCAAAGTGATTGTCACTGTTGACAAGTACTATAGTTTCAAAATGATTTGCTGCTGTTAACAATTGGACATGCTGTGTCAGTTCATGCCAGTGTCAGTATGGGAAAGATTTACCATGTACTCGTGCAGTGTTGGTGTGTGAGCCAGGGTATTGCTGACATAATCCTTTGTATTCTTTACCGGATGGGGGATGGTGGTTTTTTTTTTTTTTTTTCTTTTTGCCTGTGTTTGGCTGTGTTTGGCTCTCTACTTTTTTTTTTCTCATAATGGCACATATTTGAATCCCTTACTCTCAGGCCCCACCCTCAACAACATTAACTCCTGTTCCTCACTGCCTTGAAAACCAATCTTGCTCTGTGTACATGAATGTTAACTATGACTACATGCTGGTGTTCTTGAACACGGCAGCCTCATCAGCCACTGTTCATTCCTCTTCACGCTTTGCTGAAGATATTTTGGTGAATGATACTTCTTATGTATCCTCTTTCCGCATAGGAATTATACTCTGATATTGTGGTGGTGTGTGTGTGTGACAACTTTTAGTGTGAGTACGTTTAATGTTTATGTATGTTTAATGTGAATCATCACTAGTCTTATAATCAATAATCAAGGTGTAATAGTGTTCTGTGTTAGTATGCCTAGTCCCTGAAGGGCCAGGGCCAGGATCTTCTCGCTTGTCTGTTACTCCTAGGAATGTAGATTAGCAGTGAATCAAAATTGTGCATCATTAAGACTTTTTTTTTTTTTCTTTCCTTTTTTTTTTCTTGTCAGCCAATGCTGCAGAAAGCACTTCCAGAATGTTCCTTAGGAAAATCAGTTTTACCAATGGTGTGCTTAGAGCCAGCATGATAATAGTTTTTTTTTAAAACTGCAATAATGATATGTGGAAAGATTTGCAGTGGGAATAATGACACAATATTGAGTGTGTAGTACAACATAAGGGTCCAGACTGGTGGAGTAGAAGTGCCTGGAGCTGGATCAAATGAACACTTTTCAGGTACAAGTTCCAGGTTAAATGAAGTTGTGATGTTTAGAGCCCAGCCAACTTCACAAGCCATGTGTAAAATCAGAAAGATTCTGTAGACCATAGGGGGTTTGCACGAAGTTGAAGTCGCTTGAGATAATGTTTGCTGGGCCAGGGGGGATGTTGGGGGTGGGGACAGGGGGAGGGGTGTAGGATCAGATTAGGGATTTGAAGCTCTCCAGGGTGGGGCTGAGGGCAGCCTCAGCAGGAAGGCCGTTCCAGTCGGGTATGGTCCTGAGGAAGGATTTCTGTGTATAGAGAGTCCTGCAGCTGGAAAAAGGTGGTCTGTTGCTGGATGGGACCGTCGGGTACCTTTGGGTGCAGAAGGATTTTGAGAGGGTTTGTGGCATGTGTTGATCATGAGGCTTCCGTTACGAAATTTGTAAAAGTTCACTAGTCGCGGTTTTCTCCTTTCTATTGGGGGGGGGGGGGACCACTGAAGGGTTTCTAGCATGTCATGTACACAGGAGGTTTTTCCAGTGTCGATGGGTGGCCCAGCGAGCAGCTCGGCGTTGGATCGCTTCCAGCTTCTTAATGTCCTTCTCTGTGTAGGGGTCCCACACAGAGCTGGCGTATTCAAGGGTTGGGGAGACTAGTGATAGGTAGGCTTACTGCTTAATGCGCTGGGACCCTGCCTTCAGGTTCCGTCTCAGTAGGCCAAGAGTCCTTTTCTTGGCACGTTTGGAGACACTGGAGATGTGGGGGCATCAACGGAGTTCAGAAGTGATGGTGATGCCGAGATATTTGGACTTACTGACTGTGGCAAGGGTGTGTGGCCTCGGAGAGTGTAGTTTGAAGGTAGGGGGTTTTCTCTTCTGGCTCAGTTGCAGTGTCTGGCATTTGTCTGGATGGAAACTCGTGAGCCATCTCTGCTCTCACTTTGCGAGTCGATCGAGATCCTTCTGGAGGGCTTGCTGGTCGCTGGTGGAGGAGATAGTTTTGTGGCAGAGTGTCATCAGCAAAGAGACGAGCAGTGGACGGTCCAGTGGGCATTGCCTGTGTGTAAAGTACCTGTGTATGTGTGTACAATGCTTTGTGTGCATCTGAGTATCCAATGCTTGGCTTGCATGCATGCAATACACCGTTTGTATGTTGTACAGAAGATTGCATACATATTGTGCATATGTACATTGAGCACTGGATACCACGGCTTTTGAGAGGCAGAGGAGTTTACAGCTTGCCCGCAGCTATAGAGGCCAAGCAGGTCAAGGAAAAGGGTGTTTTCTGCAGGCCGCTCCCCACCAGCCAGCTAACCGCACTGTACTCGGCGAGCTGAATGTCATCTGTGTAAAGCCGGTCTGGCAGCAGTGTGTTCGACATTGCTGAGCGGCCATTACAAATGGGGCTGTCGGTTCGATAATTAGTGGTTGTCATGAAAAATGTAATATATCTGCGCTCTCTTGAGATGACTGAATTGGCGAATTTCTGACAATTCTTTTAATACCAAATTCGACTGGGTTTATTTTCCTGTAGATAACGTAGATATGGATGAAAGCTTGTATGCAAGTCGTCGGGCAGTATTAGAACAATGACAACACACACAAAATAGTGCAAAAATTACGTCATCACTTTCTGGGAATTTACTTTTCCCTAGTTAACCAGTACACAAGTTTGATACATGCATCTGCTTGGACTACAGCAACAAAAATGTTGGATCAGAAATGTGTAAGCCTCGTTTCTTGGCCCTTTCACCAAGTGTCTCGCTTAGGACGGAAAACTAAAGCTGTGATACGCATATACCTAACATAGCACATGTATATGTAGGCGTTGAGTGAGTGAGATATTGTTTATATAAATATCCAATATAATAATAATAATTTACTCCTGTGTCTATGTAATGTTGACTATACATGTGTGCGCTTGCTATTCTCTGTGTACATTGCGCATTACATACACTAAGGGTTTAATACCAGTTGTGTCCTGCTTGTATGGACCATTCTCCTGACTTTGGTCTGGAATCTCCTGTATAAGACATGCCAGCTGTTTTTTTTCTGACAGTGAAACTTTGTAAACGCTTCACTAACAGTCCACTCCTGTATTTGCCCAAGTGGACTGTACATACTTTTTTGTGTGGTTTACAAGATATAGTTGAGCCACCATGTCACAGTTGCATATTGTTGCTAGTGTGTGATACGACTTTTTTTTTTTTCCTTGCTGACTTGCACAATCCCTGACAAGCGCTGTGTGGTCGGCTGGGGTACAGTGACAACAACCTGAACTTGTGCAATGCTCTGTGTGTGTACATGTAGAAGAACAAGCTGGTATCCATTTTTGCGAGTACAACACATTACAAGAATACCGCATGGTGTGTTTATGGATAAAGGGAAACATTTACCCCCTATTTCATATATCTTTTGTACATATGTGCATTCACCTTTTTCTTTTTAAACATATGCATGCATTTGTGTTTTTCAATGCAAAATAAATGGATCTTGTTGGTTCGTAATGGTTTCTTGTACTGCGTGGATGATCTGAGCATGCGTTTAAATTTGTGCATGTGTACAATATACTACCCAAACAAGCAGTTTATGATACCATGGTAATAAGATTTATCAGGATTGAAAGACTTACCATTTAGTTTTGATTTCATCATTGTTAACTTTGCAGCATCACACAGTTCCAGAAGTAAGTATCAGCTGGGGCTTATTTCAAAGTGAAGATCCAAGTTTTAAAGTAGAATTGTGTGTAAAAGGAAATTCTGTGGTCATTCCAAAAGCAATAAGGTTGTTTCATATACACTCTCAGATAACTGAAAGTGCAAGTGACCATGTTTGGCTTCCCTACACAATGTACAGTCCAGGAACTAGTCACCTCAGGAAAGTTATAGATTATTTTCATATCACCTTAAACAAGCTTTGTGCAGTGATTTCTATTTCTCTCGGTACCTCTGTACCCATTAAATTCTGTTAGTTGAGTAACAGATAAGATAATGTTGCATATAGCCCAGCCAACCGCAAAGGGCCATATCAGGGCTGTCACCACATTAAAATCAACTCACAAGTCTTTCATTCACACAATTCTTTAAAATACATTGTCTAAAAACTCATCCAAAAGTTTGGTAAAAACCTCAGATCTGATGAAAAATGTTCACCTCTTTCAAGAACTCCAAGATCGCGTCAGGCGGAACATCTCTGAACAAGGTTTTCATGGAATCTATTGTAAAATGTTTGTGTCTCGCATCATGCAAGTCCCAACACTCTAAAAGAACATGTTTCGTTCTGAGTGGCACATGACATGGAATGCACCACAGAGCTTCTTCACTCTTTAAAAGGTACGAATGGGTAAAATACGAATGGCCGGTGTGCAGCCGGCACAGAACCGTTTCTTCTTTACAACCACCATAAGTAGATGAAAGGAACTCCTTTAAGGTTTGGACGGATCTGAAAGAGTTTGTTATCCATCTGTGTATTCCAATCCTCCTGCCAGAGGTCCCTGACATAATCGTTAATTTTGGGTTTCAGATCTGAGCAGGGGATATATGTTTGGACAATTTTTCTGTTGTGGCATTCATAGCCAAACGATCACCATTTCATTCCCTCCGATGCCAACGTGACCAGGAACGCAAGCCAGAATAATGTTGTAACCATCCGCTTTCAACTTGGTAAAAAGTTTTTTTAAAAAAAGTGTAAAAGTTTGGGATGCTGAAGGTTGCTACCAGCTATGGCCCCCAAAGCTGACAGCGAATCTGACAAAAGCAGAAAGTCCTTTGTTGATTGAGAGCTTATCCTCAATGCCAGAACCATAGCAGTAAGTTCAGCAGAATAGACAGAAGTGTCTGAAGGAATATGTTCCAACAATATTTGAGAAGGAGCACCAGGGCAATAGGCTGCACATGCCACTGCATCTTCAGACTTGGAACCGTCAGTGAAAATTTTCTGATAGGATGAAAATTTTGAACAGAGGTCAGCATACAATGCCTTGTATGGTAGACTCTTTCGCAAAAAGCTGCAAGATCAAAACGAATCTCTGGTGTGAAAAAGGTCCATGGAGGCTCATCTGGAAACTTGGAAAAATTGGACACAACTCCTAGGTCTAGACCTGCATTTTGCACATGAGGCTGCAATGAAGACCAAACAGCGGAATAGAGTTAGGTTTGTTTGTTTCGAATTTATTTTTCAAACTGAGGGTCAAAGACACGGTCATAGGCAGGGTTTTCCCGATTCCGAGAACAGTCTGATATAGTAATTCGAAGACAGTTTTCAGCCTGCGGTTGGACAGTGAGGGTTCACCTGCCTCCGTGTACAGGCTGTACACAGGGGTGGTGCGGAATGCTCCAAGACAGACGAAGCCCTTGATGGTGGATAGGGTCCAAGAGTTTTAGGTAAGATGGTCTTGCAGAGCTGTAGTCCAGTTTGGAACGGACCAAGGCTCTGTAGAGATGCAGCAGAGTTTTCTTATCAGCGCCCCAGTCAGTGTGTGCTACGACCCACAGAATATTCAGAGCTTTCTGGCAAGAGGTTTTGAGGTTTTTAATGTGGCTGAGGAAAATGAGAGTTTTGGTCAAAAATAACTCCTAGAAGTTTGGCCTCTTTGACAGCTGGAATAGGAGATTTCCCTCTTTTGATTTCAGGATCTGCAAAAAACTGACGAAAACTATGGAAGTGAATGCAGTGTGTGTTCGTAGGAGAAAAGGTGAAGCCGTTTTTTTCATCCGCCCACTGATGAATTTTATCCACACAAAGCTGGAGCCTGCGCTGGACACTCGGGTACAGGCTTCCAGTTGCATAAACAGCAAAATCATCATCCACAATGAGCAGTCTGAACCCTGTGGAACTGAGTTGACAATGTTGATCTTGATGCTTAAGAGGGCAGGAGACAGTATGCTCCCATGTGGAAGAGTTGAGTAACGGGTACTTAGATATTAAGGGTGGATGGGGTGGGAAAATGGGATGTGCCTATTTAGCCCTGGGCTCTTCAATTTTCCACTTGATGAATTTATCCATGTAGTGCTACAAAAATGAGAGCAATGTCAACATTGTCCTTGAACTGTTTGTCCGGCTTCTGTTTTGTTAGAAACAGTTTTTTAAAGCTTTTTTTTTTCCCACTGTTATAGTTTTAGCAACATCTTATTGATTTTAAACCTATAGACAATTTTGACATTGCTTGATTTTTTGTGACTCCATATGGATGAATTTAAGCTCACCATGCACCTCCTCAATAAAAGAAAGCCACTGAAAGCCCCCCCCCCCCCCCCCCCCCCCCAAAAAAAAAAAAAAAAAAAAAATGAAATGAAGTCTTTACGTGTGACATAAAGAAAAGGACAGCAAAAGGAAGTATGGGGATGGAGTTAACATTGAAGTTGACAGAAAAAGAAAAGGAATGTGAATTTTAAAAAAAGGAATATGGATAATAGTAAAAAAAAAAAGGAATATGAATTGGTATGGGGGGTTTCATACAAGCAACATACAAAATGATTGTATAGTGTAAATGTGTTGCCAAAAAAAAAAGTACATCCTGTTTGCTTCATAAATACAAAAAGCTTGATTCAAATTGTTGATAGTAAGAGAATTAACCTGAAATTATATGATTCAGTGTAATATTTGAAATCGAACTTGCCCAATCTGTGTGTAAATAGGTGTAAAGTTTATATGGAGCAAATCTGTCTGTATTATACATACGGTCATTCAGCAAATCCATCACTATTATACATAAGGTTATGCCCAGACCTGTTTACCTGTACAGTTTTGTAGAAATACAGGCGTTAATTATTTATAGAGGAAGGGGGGGGGTGGGGATCAGTGTTTGGCCTATTTGTGAACTGACTTTGATTCGGCACCTCGCCAGCCCATGATTAATTGCTCAGGTCAGTTGTTCATTGTAAAGTACACCTGCAGGCATTTCAGAGAGAGAGCAAGGGCCGTTTCTCACTACAAACAGATTTTTTTCAATATTCTTAAAGTGCCATTTGACTACTGGGAGGGACAACATTTGATATACAAGTCTGATTGTGGAGACAGCATTTTCAGAACTATAGATTTTTTTACCAATGTGAAGTTGAGCTCTTGGATATGTTCATCATGAACCAGATCACAGGTTGTTCTCATGTAAAAAAAAACACTTATACACATACAAATGCACTTTTCCAGTTAAGACATCTTAACGGCCCATATTTCTGCTCCACATCGTAAACTCGCTGCTCTTGTGAATCAAATAACCTCGCTAAACCACTGAACGAATTGCTTTCCAACTTGTACAAAATGTGAAAAATAACCATTACTGCCTTTTTCATTTTTACTGTATTTTGACAAGCAAAATCAAAACATAGTGGCTGTGCAATAAATACCACCATGATTGTATGCATTAACTACAAAGTACATGCAAGAGATCCCACAATATTTGTCTAATTCATTGTGATGGTTTGGAGTGGTAGGGAGTGCAAGTGAAGACAGGCGCAGATGAGCGGAGGTTCAGGAACCAAGGGATAACAGCCAGCCAAAGAGAACTTGGAGGAAACAAAGTTAAGTTCCTTCCCTTTTTTTTATTTCTCTTCCAAAGCCCCCAGGAACACATCCTCTTGCTAACAGCGCTCTGTTGTAATAATCAGGGTTCATACAGGAAATGCAACTCAAAATTCCAGACTTTCTCCAGGCCTAGACCTGCATTTTCAATACCACTGTCAAGACTTTCTTCATAATGCAATGTCTTAAAATGATGTTATAAAGCCAAAGTGCACTGAAGGGACACTTTCCCATCTTGAAAACACAACAAGCAGCAATGGCAGAAATGGCCAGAAGATCCCGATGTTGGTAAAATCTTAATGTAGGGGAAGTAATTTGATGGCAAAAGTGAAAGTACGCTTTCACAAAATATTGCGTTTGAAGGCACAGAATAACTCTCTTTTGCATTATAAACGCTAAATGATGCCGACAATTAAGGCAGCCATGCATAATATCAAGCAATTGTGCTTGATTCTTCAATTTCCAAGCCATAGTGTGATTTTCCAGACTTTCCCAGGGCCTGGAAAATGGACTTCAAATTTCCAAACTTTCTAAGATCTGTATGAACCCTGTATGTGTGTGTGTGTGTGTGTGTGTATATATATATATATATATTACAGAGTAAATTGTGATATATATATATATATATATATATATATTACAGAGTAATTGTGATGGGCCTCCCATGAAATGATAGGTAAGTCACACAGGGCTGATCACCGCTGTGGGCAACAGAGTGGTGGGGGTCATTTTGAGGTAAAATGAGATTTTTGCACCAACACATAGGGAAAACCATTAAAGCATATTATGTTTTCACTGATTTTTATGTAAATTAAGCTAGAAATGTGATTAAATGAATTTCTTTCACTCCGTATCTTTGATTTTAAGCAGTACCGATTGCGAAAAGTTACTCATTTTCAACAGATAATCGAGTGCACATCCCTAGCAGAGCCCCTGACATGTCACACATCATTCGAAAGCTCAATATGTTTATTTTCAGAATGTGTACACAATTTTCTAAAATAAACCAATCAGAAGGCCTTTAAGAGGCATTCAAAGTCGTACACAAATCAAATACCGAAATGGCCTTAGTAACTCAGCTGTATAACAGCAGAGATGCCGTCTTTCATTAGCCACAGCTCAATGGAATCTATTGCGTTTTGTCTTTGTCATCGCTTCACTTGAAAAATCATCATTGTATTGTAACGCCGTAAATTCTTCAAAATTTTCTATTATGAAGGCCAGAGAATTAGTGGCCTTATAAACTAATATTTTGCCACCAGCAACAGCGATGTAAAGGAATCTTTTGATTTAGATTCCAATGAAGAAACTGACAGCAAAGCTGATGAAGGGATTTCCCCATCGACTTCGACTGGCATGTGTCAGTCTCAGTTGGACTCGAAATTGTAGATGAAAAAGAAAATGAGGAGTCAGATGAATGAATTGAAGAAAGTGCAGATCTGCCAGGCATAATGCTGTCGTGATAATACCAAAAAATTGGTGACAGCGACGTATGCTACAGATACAGGTATGAACTGCAATGGACAGCCTCTGCCAGATCTACAAATGGGCAGAACAGTTTTCCTTTAACTGCAGGCAGATCAAAACGATCATTTAATGCATTCCAGTTGCTGATGGCCGACATATTACGTGTGTCTGTGCATGTGTTTGTGGAGAGAGGGGGAGCACTGGTTTTGAACGTCTGGATATAGTGTGTGTGTGTGTGTGTGTGTGTGTATCCGAGAGAGATTTGGTGTGCCCTCACCCAGGCAACTGAAAAAGAAGAATAAAGAATAATGCACAAGCATTTGTTTCTGATAAGGGCATGTTGTGTTAATTATGAGTATATGCTGTTTTTATCAAAGGATGTCATGAATTGTGAGTCCGGTATGTGTTGACACACAGTTTAGAGAGCAACTTTTTCCTTCAAAGAACCCCACTTTTTTTTTTTTAAACGCTGGGCAAAATGAAAACTAGAAAAAACACATATTAATTCAATCAACTGTGATTAGTGTATCTGTGCTAAGATAACATTAAAACAAAAGTACTCAGTAAATAAAAAAAAATCAGATTTTTCATTTTTCAGCGCCCTGAACAGCCATTAAATGCACCAATATATGTCTGACTGGGGATAAAATTCAGTTATTAATGTGTCTGCAAGGATTGAAATGGCTACCGTGTTAATGGGACACTTTGAAGGGTCATAATTTTTTTCATTTTTTTAACATACAGAAATTCTTTCTATATCATTGGAAGGTCTTTTTCTCTTCATTCTGTTGATATACATATCTTAATAAGTTCAAAATTCGACCTATCTATCATTTTGTGGGAGCTGGTCACAATTTACCAAATTATATAATTTATAAATTTCCTAAACATTTCAGTAAATGTATGAAGTTACTGTTTCACTCAGTAAATTTACAATTTCCTAAA
>JADBJO010029096.1:0-19414 GCA_016801955.1 Conus betulinus
TTCATGCGTTTGTATGTAATGCAGAGGCGAAAGGTTACAGCACAAACGCGTTTCACAACGCAGGCAATGTGGATGGCATCAAAGGGATGCCCAGGTGTGGTGATTGGCTTGTTCTGACGCATTCCTGTCGGCAGATTTTTTTTTTTTTTTTGTGGCGATCAGTTAACGGATCACTGGAAGCAACTTTCAAGTTAAAACACCCTCATGCATTTAATATCAGGGGGATGAACGATCCTATAAGACTGCGTCCCACTGGATGCATTGAGCGGAGGAGCATTAACCTCCCACCCATACCTGTCTGGGGAACCGGGAAAACGGGTTCAGAGAGCACAGGATTTTTTACATTCCAACATGTCATTCTATCTACCAAAGGAAGAAATTGCCATTCCGGACAACTGTGTTGTTGTCTGTTCTTATTCTTCTTCGTCCTCTTCTTCTTTTCTTTCTTCTGATTCTATTCTTCTTCTTCTTTCTGCTCTTCTTATTCTTCTCTTCTCTTCGGCTGATTGCTTTTTCTTCTTCTGCTTCTTCTCTTCTTCTTCGTCTTTGCTTCTTTTCTGCTTCTTCTTATTCTCCTTCTTCTTATTCGTTTTGCGTTTTCTTCTGCTTCTTATTCTGCTTCTTCTTCTTCTGCTTCTGTCTTTGTTCAGCAGACTGGACAAGCCCATGGAAAAAAGCTGTTTTGTTAACCGGAAACGAACATCTTTGGAGTTTTCTGTTTTCCACAGTCATATTGTCAAGCGTTATAATCCTACTTTGATGAAAATAGCATAATCTGAGAACAATTTTGTGTTTCGTACCTTCAGCTTATGGCCTATGATTTCGCATACAAATCCGAGAGAGAGAGGGAGGGGATGGGAGGGAAGAGAGAGGGGAAGAGAGAGATTTGCCGGAGGAGACGAGAGGAGAGGAAAATGAATTGGGCGGGTGCTCTCTTTTCACTTAAAAACGAGGACATGTCAGTCACCCATGCTCTGGGCGTGTGGCCCTAACGTGAGGGCAGATTAACGGACAAGGTCTTGTCATTAATCAGCCCAACATCAGTACATCTTTAGGAATGATGCTTCGATATTGTATGCATGTTGAGAACCACCCCCGTTCCAAGGTCCTCAATGAGTCCTACACAACAGCAGCAGCAACCACCACCACCCCCTCTTCTCCGTTGACCTCATTGTTTCTCCTCCCACCACTGGTTTCCTTTTTTTTTCCATGCTTCATGGTTCACCAAAACAAAAACCTTCTCACACCCCAGTTCTCCCTCAAGGGCCCTCTCCTTCTACAGACAGGTTTCATTTTTTCCTAACGTAATGCAGATGCTGGAGGTTACAGCCTCGTGGGTGAGGATTTACAACAGCCCGCAGTGCCGACAGCATCAAAGGCAATGAGTTTTCTTTAGCTTGTCTGGTGGTCTTTTCTCTCGAGGAAGATTCCTGTTTTAACCACCCCGTCAGTTAGTGTCAAAGATGAATGACCCCTTGGAGACTGCATCCCACCACTGGCTGTGTGGAGCCAGGGGCATATCCTTGACAAACCTTTCGGGGGGAAAATCTGTATCAGAGCATAGTTCTACACTCAAACATGTCATTTTATTAACGCAGGTAGTAGAAAGAACCTCCTTAATATCTTTACATGTCATTGAATTACGCAAAAGTAGAAGTAAACTCCTTAATATCTTTTTTTTAATCTTCTATTTCTTGTGAACAGCCAGCCGTAGAGAAAGCTTTTTTGTTATCCATACAACCTTTGGAATTTCTACCTTTCCTAAGTCATATATGTCAAGTAGTAAAAGCATTCTTAGATAGCATAATTCATGAAGATTTGCCATCCTGATATTATGACCAATGAATTTCGTAGCATTGATAATGGGGAAAGGAGAGATAAGAGAGAGAGGAGAGAGAGGAGAGAGAGATTGAGAGGAGAGGGAGACGAGAGAGAGGAGAGGGAGACGAGAAGAGAGGAGAGGAGAGAGAGATGGAGAGAGAGAGAGAGAGAGAGATTGTAAAAAGAATGGGGTTGCTATTTTTTGAAGTTTCGTTTAGACATGATGAATACCAGAGAATCATGGTTCTAGACGAGCCGGGCAGGCTATGCTATAGGCTAGAAACCTGGTTATTTCATTAAGATATTTCACACAACCAAAAATATTACTTGACAAATGATACCTCAATCTTTGACGTGCGTGTTGAGAAACATCTCCCACCCTCATCCCAAGTCCTTCAGGCAAGTCCTACACAATAACCACCCTACCCTCCTCTCCTTTTAAATTTTTCCGTCACCACCTCCCCAAATTTTTTTTCCATTCACCATTTTAAACATTTTATTTTTTTCTTTCTTTCATTCTTCCTCCTTCTTCTTTCTTTCTTTCTTCTTTCTTTCTTTCTTTCTCTTTCTTTATCTCTTTCTTTCTTTTTCATCTTTCCTGCCTCATCCAACAACCATAACCAACACTCCCCTCATCTCTTTTCTCAGAGACCTCTTTCTCTCTCCTTCGAAGAACGCCTCCTCTTCTTCAGACAGGTCCATGTGTATTTGGGTGATGGAGAAGACGCGTAAGTGACAGCAGAGCGAGTTGACGACAGCTTTCAATGGCTGACAGCTTCCAAACACACTGACCAGAGGGTATTATCCTGGCTTGTCTGGGCTTGGCCTTCTCTCTGGATAGAGGTGTGGTGGTGTGTGTTGAAACAACCTGTCATTTTCAGTGTCAGAGATGAACGACCCTTTATGAAAACCACATCCACCACTGGCTGCATTGAGCTGTGGAGGAATATCATCACACAGCCTGTTTGGGGAAACTGGAAACAGAGGCCGAGTTTGACATTCCAGTTAATCGTGGTTGGGATACCTTCTTTGTTGAGTCCTTTATTGTTGTTTGTTGTCGTTGTTTGGTCTGTAATCCTGCTAACCGTGGGGGGGAAACTATGTTGTTATTTATACGTCTGTGCAATTTCTTATTTTATATAGCCTATATCTCAAATACTGTCATCCCGTTTGATAAAAACATAACAATTTGAGCCCATTTGCGTTTTCTTCCTGAAACAGTGACCGACGCGATTCTTCGATTAGAGAAAAGAGAGAGAGAGAGGAGAGAGAGCGAGAAGACGGGGAGGAGGGAGAGAGGAGGAGAGCGGAGAGAGAGAGAGAGAGAGAGAGAGGGGGGGTGCGAGGAGACAGACAGACAGCCCCCACCCCCCCCCCCCCCGCCCACAGACAGAGGTGAAGACAGAGACAGAGAGGAGAGACAGAGAAGAGATTAGAGAGGACAGGGTTTGGTGTGTGTGTGTGTTGTGGTGTGTGTGTGTGTGTGTGGTGTGGTGTGTTGCGTGTTGTGGGTTACTCGAGGGGGGTGAGCGGATGAGAGAGAGAGAGAGAGAGAGAGAGAGAGAGAAGACGGACGAGAGAGAGATGAGAGACGAGAGAGAGAGAGAGAGAAAAAAGAGAGAGTGTAAAAGAATGCAGTCGCTACCTTTTGATTTAGAAACAAAAAAATAGCAAACACACATGTCTAGGCGTGGATCCAACGCTGAGGTCCTATCATAGCTAGACCACTGGTCATTTTATGAAGGTGCCCATGATCAAAGTATCACTTGTTAATGATACCTCGAAGTTTGTAACGCATATTGATAACATTCCCTTCCCCCATCTTAAGTGCCCTAGCAAGTCATACATACCACAAACACCCTCCTCTCTTCTCACTCGCCCTCCCAAAGGTTCTCCTCCCACCATCTTTTTTTTTTATAATTTGTTTATTCATTTATTTTTATAATCTATCCATGCTTTATGGTCCGCCTTTCATCCAACCACCGTACCCCCAAAGTCCCCTCTAACCCCCCCCCACCCTCACTCTCCCTTGAACACCCCCCCTCACCCCCTGAACCCAGCCCGCCCCCCGTGTTCAGACAATTCCATTGTGTTTCGCTGATGGAAGACACGGGGAGTTACAGCAGAACCGAGTCTGACGACAGCTTTCAATGGTGGCGGCTTCAAAGGCACAGAGCAGCGGGCATCATGGCTTTTGCGTTGCAGCATCTGGCCTTTTTCCTATGTAATCCCCATCAGTCAGTGCCAGAGGTGAACAGTCCCTGTGAGACTGTCCTCCAGCTGGCGGCAAAAGGACATGGACATCCCCCGCCCCCCCCCACCCCCCCCCCCCCCCCCCCTCTCACACGTGTTTGAGAAAAGTGTCCCTGCAGAGCAGAGTTTGACCATCCGAAGATGATATTCTCTTACTTAATCAATTCTATCAACTAAAGTTAAAAAGGCTCTAATCATACCTCTTGTTCGTTTTTCTATTTCTGGAATATAGTCACATACAGAGCTACTAACTTTGTTATTCATATGATATGAGTGCAATTTTCTAATTCAACTCAATATCATATTCAGATAAGTTTTTTGCCCTTGGCTCAAGAAGAGAAGAGAGAAGAGAGAGAGATAGAGATAGCGATGGAGAGAGAGAGAGAGAGAGAGAGAGAAGAGAGAGAGAGAGAGAGAGAGAGATATTCTGAATGCTGTGGTGGGGGTGGGGTATTTGAAGTGAACTGTGAAACGAAAGAACTCCGGTTTGTTCCTGCAATTGCACCGTCTTTTTTCTCGCATTCGGTGTTTGTGTTATTTCTCATCCTCAGCAATGCAAAATCATCTAGAATCCGTGTTGGTTATGTAGCTATCCCTGAAATGGACGCCCACCATGCTTTGCTCCCCTCCTCTCATGGGGTTCCTTGAAGTGTCAAAGATAAGAGACAGCAAATATATTGCAGGCAAATCTTCGTCTGTCACGAAATGGAGTTCCACCCAGCCCTTTTCTGTTATGTTTCCAATGCCTTCTTGTTCACACACGCTGGCTTATTTCACCATACAATACCCAAGTTAACGGTATCAACGTGTCAACTTTAAAACACACATCACACGGCGCACAACTTGTTGGCCCCATTCTACGCGCACTGCCCACAGTAGGCTGGACCTCTGCCTCTCAGGTCAGACGACAACAACAAAATGACTTATATGGTTACCTCAGGGGCAGTCCCAGCCACTAACAACCCTCCCTCTCTCCTCCTCGGAGAATTTAGTAACCTAACAGCCGGGTCAGGGATATATTAACCAAACGTGTCTCGCGCCACCCATCACCTTGGGTAAGTCACATCTGGACTTACTTCTCGGCGTCTTGTTTGTTGTCGAAGTCTCCCTGTCACACCAACAGGCACGCTTTGACCTCTTACTCATCTTGTATATAGCGCATCTTAGATACCCTCCTCGTCTCTCTCCCCCTCTCTCGTCGCAATACAAGGCAACCATAAATCACGCATTCTTACCCGGAAATCTCACATTCTAACACATGCTTTTTTCTCTTTTTCTTTTTTTCTCTACGAATGCAAAACAGGAATCTCTCACCAATAGCTACCACTCCCAGTTAAAGGCTCTCGTCTGGTCCTGCCCTTAGTCCTTCACCATTCTCCGTGCTCTTCTTTCCACACTGATATACACGTGCGCCTCAAAGAGTCAAGCTCGCTCCTTGAAGCTGCGTCCTCACTACCGTGCTCGTAATGTGCATAATGTCCACACGAGTCCTCCAGACGCGTGGTACACATAAGTCGTCGTCTGACCTTATATACCTTTCCCACAGGAAGTCATTAACACAGTGAACATCCAAGCTTGAAGAATCATTTCCTCTTTCTTCGATTCCCCATCCAGTAGCTCCTTTTCTTCTAGGATCTATCCTTTCTATCTCCCACCTCTCTCAGCTCGCGTCTCTTAAACTGGAGCTTCTGATGCTTCTGCTTCTTGCTGCTTGTTTCGTGCACGACTCTATGAAGTACCAGTCGAGTTGTACCTCCCATCTTCCTCAAGGGGTCCGGTCTCTCTTAGTATGCGGTCTCCCGGCTCAAATTCTCCCTCGACTCAATCCCTCTACCTGTTCTGTCTATGAGTATCTTTCGCTCTTCGCACCTGCCTTCGAGTGGCAGCGCTCCCCGTCTCGATAGAAAAGCATTCTGTCAAAGCGATACCTCGCGGAGTCAGTAGAGTCCCCTGCCATGGTAGTCTTCCGCACCGGACGTCGCACAATCCTATCATCATCTTCTATGTCATTCCCCTCTGTCGCACTCCCCTACTTCCATCTGACACACGTCCCCAACATTCCTCACGCTCCCCGTGTGTTCGCCTTTGCGCATCGAACCCCTCGCTCCTCCATCATCCCCCACCCCGTCCCCCCCTTTTTCCTCCTTCCCCCACCATGCCACCCTTTCCACTATTTTATTCCCTCTCCCTGCGTATTGACACACCAAAACACCAATCCGCAGTTCTTCCATCTTCAAGAGAAGCACCGACTCTGCATTACACACCGGCTGCCAGGCTCACGGATGTTTCCCTTCAGCCGTCCACTCAGCTTATCTTTCCCTTTAAATCGGCCCTATCATACTGTGTTCTATTCTGTTTTTCCCTCTTTGACGTGTAAGCTCGCTCTCGTCGTTTTGTGGTCTTCCTTCTCTTCTTTCTGCTGGCTCGTTTGGAGTGCCAAGGATACCACATCTTTCGCTCTCACAAATAGTCCAGCTGCTTTGTGCTGCCTTTCTTGTTTTGGACAAATGTTTGCTTTGCGTCAGCTCGGTACGGTTAGCCTGCCTGCTGTTTCCTCTCCTCTCCTCTCTCTCTCTCTCTCTCCTCCTCTCTCTCTCTCTCTCTCTCTCTCTCCTCTGTCTCGTCCTGCATATTGTTAACACACACACACACACACCCACACCCCCCCACACACACACACACACACCCCCCAGCCGGCGTGGTGTGTGTGTGTGCTGTGTGCGTGCGCGCGCGCCCGCTGCGTCCGCAGCCCGCCGCGCTGCCACTCAGTACGTTCGGCGGCAGTGCGTTGTGCGTGCCCTGCGTGCTGCGTGCCGCGTTCGCCGAGGCGC
The DNA here is from genome assembly GCA_016801955.1 of Conus betulinus. Taxonomy (NCBI): domain Eukaryota; kingdom Metazoa; phylum Mollusca; class Gastropoda; order Neogastropoda; family Conidae; genus Conus; species Conus betulinus. The sequence continues at coordinate 6,906 of JADBJO010029096.1, forward strand.
TGCTCGTGTGAGTGGGTTTCTCTGATGTCTCGTCTCTACTGGCCCGTCTTGCGCGCGCGTCGTGCGCGTCTCTCGTCAGTGTGTTCGGTGCTTCGTTGTGTCTGTGTGCTCGCTGTGTTCTGTGTCTTCTTCGTGTGTGTGTGTCGTTGGCGTCCTCTAGCTCTCTCCTCCTCCGCCGTCCGCCGCCGGCTCCTCCGCCTCGCTGCTGTCGTCGATCTTAATCTATGTGTGGGCTGTGTGTCTGCGTGTCTGGGTCTGTGTGTCTTCCTTCGCTGCGTCTCTCTTCGTGTCGCTTCGTGCTATGTGTCTCTGTCGTTGTGTCTCGTGTGTCTGTGTTGCTAATATCGTGTCAATCATCTTATTTATTTTCTAACATCTATCCGCATACTCTTGTATAATCTCTGTCATCATACATTGTCATTTAACTTCTATTGGGGTGCTATCTCTCTTTGCTTCTGCTAACGGCCTTTTCGCCGCGTTGTTGCATCGTCATTTATCTATTACATTATTATCATGTATTATTAGTTATTATCATGCTTCATTCTACATTATTATTTCGTTGTTGTTTGTTGCTTGTTGTTTTGTTCTGCTGTTGGTGGCGTAGTTGCCGTTCTGAGTGCTGGTTTCTGTCGTGTCTTCGCCTGGTCTGCCTTTTTCCTCTTCGCTCTTCCGTCCTGGCTGTTCGCCCCTCAGAACTGACCGAATAGTCTCTGTTTATAATACAATCTCTTGGTCTGTTCTTCTCCAACACCGATCGCAAGCGCTCGGAGCACGCTCGTCCTCGGTCGTCTGTCCTTCTTTCCTCCGCTTCTTCTTGCGCAAGTCGTCGGCCTCTCGCCTGCTGGTAACAGAGTCGACTTATTTGTATCAGTTCTGGTGCTCCCCTCTTGTTAAGGCTCGTCCCTATGTCTCTCTCTCTGTGTCACATCGTCACATTCCGCCGCATTTACAGTCCACTCGCTCTCAAAAACATACAAGTCAACATCATAGACAAAAACACTAGTCGTAACACCAAATCGACAAATAACGCTCTCGCAGGTCTTGTTTTACTGTATGACCCAGTACCAGTTCTGCCCCACTCACTAAACAAGTCATTGGTGATTGTATATCTACCACCGTATGTCTTCACGGTACAGTCCTCCCTTTTTACCTCTAACTCTACGCACTCTCCGGAGGACGCATTGACTGTTATCCCCGTCGTGCTGGTACAATCTCCTGGATCAAACCGATCCGGCGAACACTGAATCATACAATGCTGGGCGGGCCCCAAGTCTTAACGGCTGTCAGTCCACTTACAAACCAGAAGCGTCATCTAGCAGGCTCCCATCCATCTTTCCTACTTGCTCAACGCGATCAGCATTCCACGCCAGGAATGGAGATGTACAGTAGGAACCAGGAAACTACTATGACGCTGACATTATACTAAGCACACACAAGCAATCACTCACAAAACAGGGCATCTCTGAATAACGAAGCAGCACAAGCAATGTTTCGCCGCTGTGTGCTCAGCCGACATTGTCTGTGGCTCTTAAAAACCAAAAAATCCGAGACGTGGATCGTCGGAAACAGAAACAATTAGAATCAACCATTCTATCAAGAATAAAGAACAGGAAAACTCTAAGTTGTTCTGAAGGACCGTCCGCCACACAAGCTGAGATGTGGACCAGGTGGGATGCATCTTGGAGGATGAAAAAAGCTGAACTAATAGTGCTGAGTCGAATCACAGCCCTTACTAACGTAAGCGCGAGAGAATGGCAGGTGGTCTCTTTCATCCTGGCTACGCAGGCTTTTTCTTTCAGCGTCGGCGTTCGTGGCCCGAATGCACGCGGAAAAAAGAGCGCCACCCCTCGCATGGTGTCTTCCCGATCAGAACCAAGCCAGCGCATCTCAGCCAACAGACTTGGAAGACACCCCGTTCATCCGACAGTCACCCTAGACGATCCCTTCTTTCCCACCAATTATGACACATGGACCCAGACTAATCGTGCGGGCAGTGTTCGACAATGCGGTCGACCCCTCGTACCCACTCCCCCTGACCACGGTGAAAACACATCTTCCGAACTCAAAAGCACCCACAATGCTCTTGGAAACGAGGTCTTCCCAGTGAGCATTCCTCTCCCTCTCCATGGCACTCATTCCGGCATGCGGCTACAAGTTCTTCCTGCCCTTCATCATTCTCTTGCGCGGATGACGAACCGGACCGCATCCCTTCCCGCCTGTCTTCGGCCTTTCTCTCCTCGCCTCAGAGTTCCAGACATGCGTCGCGGTTTGTGCTGCGACTGTCAATGTGATGGTGACAAGTGAACACGATCCTGACATGGAATTGAGCGTGTTCTTCGGCCCATCCAGACTATCGTCGACCCCTAGTTGTGGCCTCTGCTGCAATGCTCATGGACCCCAGGAAGTCATAGGAGGCTACTTCCTTTGCCTGAACAGCTACTTAACTCTTCGGTCTCTTCTGCTCTGCAGCGCTCGTACCCCTTTGGTCCCAGCCCAGTTGATGTCAGGTCTTGTTCCAGACCTTTTAAGATGGCACTAAGAGACTGTTGGGTTGAACTGGGATGCAGAACCAAGTCCTGCAACAGCTGGCTGGCAAGCCTCTGCATGCCTACCAGACAGACGTCATCGATTGTCCACTCAGCGACGCTTGGAGAACATTCTCTCTCGACCTGAACAACTTCCACCAAGTCTTTCTCAGGTCCGTAATTTCCAAACCGCAGTGCGACGGTACCTCTCCACAGATGACGAAACCTTGCTTGGTTTCCTCCATATGAAATTGCGCCGTTCTAATCCCTAACCCCTCTCAATGTGGCCCATGAATGGATATGCTCCTCACGAATGGCCGCATGATCGGGTGACTGTGCACTCGACTCTGATCATGATGATGTTGGACTCCTCGCGACGACCCTGCATGGCAATGATGTCGACTTCTGCCTACACTGATGATCAATGATGTGTATCCTTCCGACGACACTCGACTGACAATGACTGTGGACTTCGTAACGATCCACTGACTGACAATGATGTGGGCCTTCCGACTTCTCCCGGCGCCTACTCCCTGATGCCCTAACTGCATGTCGTGCCTCCTTTTCCCGTACGACCACTGATTGACCATGAATGTGGCACGTTCGCAACGGCACGATCGCAATGATGTGGACTTCGACGTACCACTGATCGGCCATCGATGTGGACTCGCCCGACACCTCGATTGACAATGATCGTGACTTCCGACCGCCACTGATGACCATGGGTGGACTTCGACGACACGATGGCATGATGTGGGACTCCTTCGACGAACATGATGACAATGATGTGAACTTCATCGCCGCACACTGTGAACAACGTGACTCGTACCTCTTCGAAACCGTGACACTAGCATGGCACTGCTGTGGACTATTTTCCGCGAAGGCACTAAATGCAAGCCTAACCTTCCACATCTCGCCGCCACACAGATGCTTTCTTGTGCTCGCTTTACTCTTTTCTAAGTATGACCATACCATGTTACCCCCTTTTTTATGTTTCCGCTTTTTATTTGTATTTTTTGAAAAAAAAGATCTGTGTGTTTTCGTTTCTCGTTACTTATGGATTTCACGTTGTTGTAATCTATCTTGTTCTTTGTTACCTTATGCCTGTTACGGGCCGTTTCTACACTTTTCAAGTCTCAGTCAGACCAGTGGTACCTCCCCCAATCTTTGACTCATTGAGTGCTCGCATAATTTTGAGTCGGGCGAAGAGGCGAGTCGTCCATACATCTCACAACTCGGGACATTCCAAAGACCTAAGCCAGCTAAAAATTACAGAAAAATAATAATAATAAAAAGGCACGTTCAGTAGTCCTTCTTTTACGGAGGAAACATAATTTTCATTCTCGCCCTTCTTTTTCTACCCTCTCTCTACCCTCTACCCGCTCTGCCTCTCCTCCCTCTCGTCCTCTCTCTCTCTCCGTCTCTTCTCTCTCTCTCGCCTCTCTCTCTCTCCGTCTCGCCCCTTCTCTCTCCACTCCTCTCTATCTCTCTACGTCTCCTCCCCATCCTCAGCGCATCTCCGCTCTCGCTCTCATCTGTGCCCCTCGTCTCTCTCTTCCTCCTCCTCTCTCCGCACTCTCCCTTCCCTCTGTCCTTCTATCTCTCTCCTGTCTTTCTCTGTTCTGTATCCTCTCCTCCTGGTCTCACTATTTTCTCTGTCCTTGTATCTTTATCCGTCTCCTCCGCTGCTGTTATACCGTCGTGTCACCCCTTTCTCTCGTCTGTCTGCCATCTGTTGGTGTCTTTTCAAGCGCTTTTTATATCCATTATGTTAAATTCCGTTCCGCTCCATGCTCTCACATTCGTCTTTCCATGGACAATACTGTATCCGCTCCCGCCATTCTTTCTATTCTTTATCCTTTCTATGTCCTGTGCATTGCCGCAATAACCGTTCAATGCTACATCGGTGGCTTTCGTGAGTAATCTCAAAAACAATCTATCGCTTTGTACCTATCACGACTCTCGATAATAAGATAAATTGGCAACATAGACCTAGCGATAAAACGCCATCGAAACAATCGGCCCAGATTTATAAGACACAACAAAAAAAAAAAACGAACCCCACATACAAGACCGCAGTGCAGCGAACAAAAGAAGATGCTCGACCCACTAAAAGCGGTGCGGGGAGCTCGATCCGGGGAGTGGGGGGGGGGGCTCTGAGGGGGGCCTCGCTGAACTTAGCTGTTCAATGCCACTGGGTCCAGTGGGCACTATCCGTTTCAAAGGATTTTAAGCCTATTCTCCCGCTGGTATCTGTTACAACTAGCAAACTTAACTACCCTACATTTCTTGTTCCCACTTCATCAACAGGTCCTACAATCGAACGACCCTTAAACGTAGAGATCGCTTACATTGAACAGCCACGATTAGCTCTTCGCCTTTAACTGCTTATCATAATTCAAAAAAAGAACGTATGAATTGACACATCGTCTTTCTTTCTGCCATGAGATGTTTCCACTAGCAAACTGACTCCCCACCCTGAATGTTCCCCTGTAAATCTGGTGTGTAACACAGACCGCGAGCGTGGAGGCGCTTGATCTTGGACGAGTTAGGGGGGGGGGGGGGTCATTGACAGTAATAGAATAGATCGAATAAGGAACAGATAATCTCGCAGCAAATGTCAAATAACGATAGCAAAACCGGCAGGCCCAATCTTTAGTCCACTATACCCAAACCGCGCGAACAAGTCATCAGATTCATGGCACGCCAAAGTTCCAGTGTGGGCACAATACTATGTGTGTCGTATTCTAGCGCTGGTGTGCATGCGTATCAATTCATCCTTGTCCGAATGTAGCTCCGGGCTCTTGTATACTATATTTGGTGCAGTAGTCCTATCATGCGGTATAAAACACATCATAGTCTCTCTAGTCCAGCTGTGGCTCTTGTGCTTTGTTGTTTTGCATGTTTAGTCCGTGATCTCAGTCTCACAGTAGTGCTGCGCGTTGATGAGGTGATCGTCCTGTTTACCCAATATAATAACCTCCCTCGCAAGCACAAACATAACGACTATCGCTGCAACTCTTTTAGGCATCCCCCATCTTCTAGAACAATCGTAACAGTGTGTGGGGTTTGTGTGTGGGTGCTGTCATGCAGAGGAGATGCGTTGGGTAGATGGAGGTGTGTGTCGTTGTGTCGTGGTTGTGTGTGCCTGGTGTTGGGTGTGGTCGTGTGTGTCCCTTCGCGTAGCAAACGTGCGGTCGCGTGCCGTGTGTGTTGGGGGTGGGTGCGTTGCTGGGGTGTGTGGTGGGTGTGTGTGTGGGTTCGTGTGTGGTTCCTGAGCCGGCCTCCTGCCCTGCTGCGGGACGGTATGTTCGTATGTGCCTGTGCTGGCTGTCTCCTCACTCTTTCCTCTGTATCTGTCCTCCCTCCCGTCTCTACTCCCGTCCTCGCCTCGTCCATCTCTCGTCTCTCTCCCCTCTCTCCCCCTCCACCGCGCTCCTCCCCTCTCCCTCCTACCCCTCTCCTCCCCCTCTCTCATCTCGTCTCCTCTCTCTCTCTCTCCACGCCCTGAATACACCACTCAACCACAGGGGGGATCATAATCCACAAAGGACGAGGAGGCGGATAGGAACAGGAACTCCCTCGGCTGCTGTTTCCCCCCACTACTACCCTTTGGCAGAACATTCCATTTGCGTCTCACACAAGTAACTGACCATCTTCCAGTGGCAGAGCCATCGTATTTTATCTGCAAGGGACTGTGGTAAAAGTGGTAATCACAGGCAAGCTTTTTATCTGCCCACCTGTTCCTTCTGTCTTGTGGCTTTCATCGATATGTCGTCCCTACTGCCTGAGGGCTCGCCTCCTTTAGTGCTGCAGTTTGGCACTGACCATGATCCAAGCATCGTGTTTGTAATTCAGGACACCCCGATTTTATCACACACGCTCGCCATGTGTTGCGCGTGGTTAACACACAGCCAAACCATGACCAGGAGAAAGACATAGTAGCCAACAAAACCAACAGAAGGCAGTGGGTCCGCCTTCAAAAGTGCCATGGAATTCTAATCTATTGTAATTACGAAAGTGTGCCATTCCTGCTTCATTATTACTTTTCGATGTTCATTATAAACCCCACAACAGACGCACCTTCCGCCAAGTCACTAGTGTAGTATGATGGGCCCACTAACTGCTCAATATCAATGATCGCTTAGATGCGAAGTTACCAACCGTTGAGTTGTGCGTATTTTCTCCACCGGAGGACAACTCCCCTGTATATCCTGTCTGCAACCAGCCCTGACTGCAAACAAACGAAAAAGAAAACAAAGGAGAAAAAAACAAAATTAAAAAAAGATAAGATGGACTTTCATTCTGCTGTTGGTGCAAAATCTGAGAGACACAAGAAAAACAAATATGTGTTAAACCCACCATGTACGGAACACCCCAGTCCTCCACCTTGACACGCAAATCACCAGATTACCCCGGATTTACAGCAAGGGCTGCAATGATGAAGGTCCCACATTATGGTATATCGTTGTATGGCTCGTTTTCCAGACAGTTAGGGATGTATCTGTGAATCAGATAGGAACGGTGGAAGCTCGATTTGTTTTCAAAACACTTAAGAAACCAATGTGGTACCGTTGATGTAGTTGCAAAGTGAGACAGACTGGAGGCGGTACAATCTAAAAAAAAATCCCAGATAAATTTAAGAAGAACCGCCAAGAGAAACGTGGACAGACGAGTCAAAAAGACAAACACGCCGCTTTTTCGACCTCATGTCTTCTTCGAGGCAAGACACCAACAAATAGTACAATGAAAAATGACAAAAAGTTTTGTGAACTTAGCTCCGGGGGGGGGATCTTTTCAGCGCAAGTGTAGGCGGGGATTTAACGCGTCTACTTCTCGCCTCTCTCGCTATCTCTCCTCTCTCGTTCTCGTCTCCTCTCTCTCTCCTCTCTTGAATTCAACATGCCTACCTGTGCAATGAAGAGATCAAAGCTTAAGTGACAAACTCGTGTCATTTTCGTCGGCCTATTTTTTGTGTCTTGCCTAAAGAAGACCCTCAGAGGTGCAAAAACGCGTCGGTTTTGTCTTGTGACTCGTGTGCCCACGTTTTCTTGGCGGTTCGCTAAAACAAAAAAAAACATTTTTATTTTAACAATGTTGTAAAGCTTAGCAGTTTCATTAAATATGCTTTCCTGGTGGTAAGACAATATAAACTCATTGAGAGAGAGAGAGAGAGAGAGAGAGAGAGAGAGAGAGAGGAGAGAGAGACGAGACGCACATGGGAGTCTGCAGATAACAGATGAACTCTATATCCCGTCGTCATCGGAGGCAGGTTCGCAAAGATTTGAAATATGATTCGCGAGTAGTTGGGACTAAGAAAACAAAAGCAGGAGTAGGCAGGAATGGAGCGGGGGGTCGTAAAACGACACCATCAAGGCAAGTTTGACACCCCCCCATCTAATCCACCTTGACGTGATCCCTCCTACTACACTATATAAACTTTGACGAAAATGAAGTTAACTCTTCTCTCACCAAACCTAGAGATAGTTGCGTCTTGTCTATCTGCTATCCTGGCTCCTAGCCCCGCTTAGTATAACATCTTTCTGCTTCCTGAAGGAAACTCGACAAACAAAAAAACCAAACTGATTTTCATGTAAAGAATCTTGATAGTACTATCCCAGACAGTACTCCAGAAGAAAAAGCGGACGCCAGCGCGGATGAGTCCGACGACTGAACTAATTGTCATGCATATCGTATGGCATTGGTGTAGTAGCAAGTAGGTTGTTTTCTAATGCAGATGGGCTAAAGGTTTCTTGATAAATCTGATATCTTTCTGGTTGCTACACTATGTAATGCTTGTTACCACTTTAGTAGACACATGGCTAAGGTTTCTTGAAGATCTTATATCTTTCTGGTTGCTGAACTATGATGCTTTTTTACCACTTTGTTTATATCCAACGTTTGTCTTTCTTTTCAGGAAAACCCAATATTCTCCATGAAATCATAACACTGGGTTAAAAAAAAAAGTTTCATAGTCATTGTCACAGCGATTTTTGCACAAAGATGTACTGCACTTGCATACCCACCCCCTCCCTCCACCCCCCCGGTCCACACTTTTTCTTTTCGTTTTCCTCTTCCAATATTTCAACAAACTGATCATGACCCATAGAGGAACGACATCCACATCAGTCACAAAGATACAAGCAAGATGAAAATCTCCACGTTTAGATCAGATGTATTTCTTTTTCGTAGAGATGCGTTATGACATACACCTTCTCTCTCTCTCTCTCTCTCACCCTCGTCTCGTCTCTCTCTCTCTTCGTCTCCGTCATCTCTCTCTCTTCTCTCTCTCTCTCTCTGGAATTGATGGATATGGTTTCTGTATTGCCATCCGTTTTTTGCTTCTTTTGTTTTTATCTACTACAATGAGCTTTACTTTGTTTTTCCACTACCTGCAACCCCATCCTTCATTTTGTCTCCCTGTCCCCCTGTCTTTGTTTCCTGTCTCCTTCCGGCTGTCCGTGGTGATATGAATATGTCCCATGTAAACAGACAGCCACAGATTGCCTCCAGCCCTTTCCTTTTATGCCACACAATATGCCACCTTAGAGCAGGATCTTTCACCTCTGAATCATGTCAGGGTTATCGACCCTGCCCCTCTATCCTTGTCAACCGAAAAGCATGGCATTTATAGTTGATGTTCACAATGAACAGTAGGGGCATTTCAGTTCGGGCATATTTCTTCACGCATATAGAAACATCACAAACGATCATCAGGCACTTACATCAGGGTGAGAAACATAGTAAACCTTCAGGCCCCGTCCGCCACATTCTCTCTGCTCACAACCACCCCACCCTGCCATATTTCACCCCACACCCCCCCCCCCCCACACGACACCCACACACACTCGCAAAACCACACACATCACCACCACCCATCCCACACACCCAAAAAAAAAACACACCACACACCGCAAACACACGCACACCCACACACCTAACACAAAATCGCGCGCGTCGCGCGTCACACACACACACACACACACACCATGAACACACACACGCACGCATGCACGCACGCAGCGCACACGCGCCCACGCACGCACGCACGCACGCACACACACACACACACACACACACACACACACCCACCACACACCACACACCCCTTCCAACGCCTGCTGCTTCCCATTCAAAGAGATAGATAGAGAGAGAGAGAGAGAGAGAGAGAGAGAGAGAGAGAAGATAGAGAGAGAGAGAAATAGAGAGAGATAGAGACAACAACAACAAAAATACGAAAAGGAAACAAAGGAGAGTGACAAGAAAGAACATCGACAAACGACAGAGTCCGGCAAACAGACGTACCATCGAACCAGCCAAAGGAAGCAATGAACAAGGGTGCCTAAGGAAAGACAGCAGAAGCAAGCGGCCAATATGAACAAACCCTCGCCTTCCAGGAGGGAGGAAGGTCAATGTCAGGAGGATGTTTGGGGGGTGGGGGGGGTGGGGGAGAAATGAATAGAGGAAAGCGTGTTCCTTGGGATATGTTGTGTTATTCTCTTTAGTGGGTGGAAGCGATGTTGCTCGCTTCCCTCCGTTACGGATCTGGTTCTGGACTGAAGTTGCTTAAGTTTCCTTTAACAGAACGCTTGTACGCAGAATTAGTAATACTATTGGACACGACACACACACACACACACACACACACACACACACCACACACACACACACGCCACACATACAGACCCCCCAGAGAGACAAAACCAGAACAGAGACAGAGAGAGAGAGAGACACAGAGACACAGAAGAGATCGATAGACAGATAGACCCGACCAGACAGACGAGAGAGAGAGAGAGATAGAGAGCGAGAGAGTGGACAGAGATAGAGAGAGAGAGTTGGATTCTTCTTTGATCCCTTGGTAGTGAGAACACCACGGAATTACGGACTGTTGTGTGTCTCTATTTGACGCCAAGAGCACAGACACAATCAGCAGCCGTGTCTCCCTGATGAGTTCCGATTCCAGCGGACAAAAAGCCCTAAGAGCAGGCGATACATATAGATCTGCCTTCGAGAGGGATTGCGTGGTTCCCTCATGTAGCTAGTGAAGGGTTTTCATTTTAACAATATACATTTTTTTTTTCTAATTTCAAATCATTTTTTGGCAACCTACAATTCACTATAATGATGGAAAGAATTGTTTACCTACACTTGTTTTCCTTTTGTTTACCTACACTTGTTTTGCCCCCCACCTACTTAATTGTTCGCAAAGAGAGAGAGAGAGAGAGAGAGAGAGAGGAGAGAGAGAGAGAGAGAGAGAGAGAGAGAGAGAGAGCAGAATGCATATTGAAGGCCATGGGGAAGACAGCAGCAGTCAGGGACTGCAGATGCAGAGTTAAACTAACCCAGACGCTGCCTGCTGCAGAAATAGAGTGGCACACAACAATGTGTAGTTGCAATGCAGTCCTGCAAGGAAAAGAGGCTGTGATACCCATAGCACAAGAGGCGAGTGCAGTACAGAACTGGTGTGAAACATCGCCATCAAGAGCTGATACACTTGACTGGGTCTTTTGGGGGACAACAACTATATAATTTGAGGGTAAAGTGGTAAAGACTGAAACAAAACGGGAATCAAAAGGGAACAAAACAATGTACAACGTTTCGACTCTTAGAGTCTTTTTCATGCAACACAAAACAGAAGCTGCTTCAAAAAATTGTAAAGCGACAAAAACTCTCTCTCTCTCTCTCTCTCTCTCTCTCTCTCTCTCTCTCACACACACACACACCCACACACAACACACACACACACACACACACAACACGCACACGCAAGGGGAGGAGGCTGGGCAGACACACTGGCCAAGGTGTGTGAGTGAATAGAAATCCAGAGGAAAGCTTGATCTGATAACAGATAGTATGGGTGAGAGGGGGAGAGCAAAGATGGAGGTTTGGGGGGGGGGAGGAAAAGGGAGTTGGATATTGGGAAGAGGGAAAAAAAGGACCTCTTGCACACACACGCAACCCTCCCCCCCCCCCCCCCCCACACACACACCCCCCAAGCCATCACACCCACAGGCAACCTTGCAAACGATATAGTTTGATCGCCATCAAGGTAGAACTCACGCCACTGTTTAATCAATGGAAGCGATTCGGCTCCTACACCATAGAGGCTTTGGGATCAATGATGTACACTTGTCTCACAAGCATAGAAGACCCCGCGTTCCACCCCTCCCATCCAGTCCCTGCCACTTTCCACAGGCACTGCTCTACAAGCCGTGGGAACATGCCAGACTGATGGTTATAACAAGGATCTTGACAGTCCTATTCCAGACAACGCTCTAGAAGACAGATTGGACGCCACCTCAGATGAGTCCCGCTGGATCGGAATCAGTGCCGCACATGTTTCTTATCTTGTCAGAGCATTGGTGATGGAACACTACGATAGTGTGATGCAGGGGGGCTCAAGTGTCTTAATCGACCAAGGGATATGGAATACGTCTTCAAATTGGAGGCTCATAGTTTCAATCAATAAAAGTTTAAAAGTTTTGTTTTGTTTTGTTTTGTTTTGTTTTGTTTTGTGTTGTGTGTGTGTGTGTGTGTGTGTGTGTGTGTGTGTGTGCGTGTGTGTGTGTGTGTGTGTGTGTGTGTGTGTGTTTGTGTGTGTTAGATTCACAGCACGCAGAGGGTTTTTTACAATCTTCTGTACCTTTTTACGGCAGATTTTTTGACCGATTTGTGACAATAAATTTTTTTACGACAGCGTCTGTCTTTTTTTTTTTTTTTTTTAAACTACAACTTGAACACGTAAACCTGCATTTTTCGTAAAACCAAAGAAAACATTCGAACACGCAATGTTTCAAAATGCACGCTTTCATTATCGCTACAGGTGGGGGTAAAAAATTTGGATCATGGAAATAAAGAGGAGGAGGAGAGACGAACATGGACCTCATTTCAAGACAGAGGAAAGAGGAACGAAAAGATAGGAACGGAAGAAAGAAAGAAAGAAAATTAGTAAACAGAAAGCGACCGAAAGAAACAAAAAGTAAC
>JADBJO010029097.1:0-10000 GCA_016801955.1 Conus betulinus
TGCAATCTCAAGTGATCACATTTTTGTTTCAGGATGCGTAGGAGGTACACCGTGCATGAAGCACTTACCATGCTTGAATCGATGACAACATGATCGCAGGAGATGTTACATAACCCTCCAGGGCAATGGAGCAGCAAGTGATGAAGACAGTGAAGATGAAGACGAGGGAACCTTTCAACATTTGGACCGGCAACAGATTCTTGCTGATGCAGAGGGTGTCACCCACTGTCCAGGGGTGAAGCTGTCAGAGTAGACGTTGATGAAGACCTCTTTGATGACCAGCCTGAAGTTTCAAGCTCATCAACATGTAGCTCCAGATAATGTAGCTGTGACATGATCCTCTGTTCAACAGGAAGAACCACCAGCCAACAACCAGGCACCACCACCTGCTGCTCAGCAACAACCAGCACCTGGTGCTCCACGTCAGCTACCAGCTGCACAGACTGTCAGAAATCGCGTTCGTCTGAATCAGGTGAATAGAGACTGGAGCCGACAGGATCTACCTCAGAACAGACCGCCTACCCAGCAACCATGGCCAAATGTTCCTCCTCCACGCTTCCTTGAACAAAACCTACCCCCACAAGACATGTTTGAGCTGTTCTTCGATGATGATGTACTTGACTACCTCACTGATCAAGCACAGCTCTATGCCAGCCGAGACAAAAGGAGACCACATCTTCCAGACAAACAGGCAGGACATGAGAAACATTCTTGGCAATCCTTCTTGTTTCTGGGTACAACCCACTGCCAAGGCGCCGCATGTTTTGAGAGAGGGGCTCTGATGTCTGAAATGAAGATGTGCAGTGCATGACCCATACCAGATTTGAAGACCATCTGGCATTTTCTTTATTTACTAAGTCAGTCAATCTTTATGTTTTCCTACATATTGCCAATAAAGGCAGTATTGAGCTCACCTTCATCTTTTGTTATTATTTCGGCAAGAATAAACTGACCTCTTCTGTGCCCATGCACTCCTGTAGAGTGCACCTAACTGTAATCTTGACGTAGTCACTTGTGCCCATGCACTCTGGGAGAGTGCACATCTGTAAAATCTACAAAATCATCTTTTTCATCAAAACATGTTATTTTTTTTAAAAGATGATGTGTTTCAAACTCAAAACCACCAAAAACCTCTAAAATTCAAAGAGATTCTATGTGCTGACACTAACGGGCTAAACTGATATGCTGTTTTCTTTTTCATAGTGTATGCAGATGTATGTGTTGAAATGACTTAAGTGGGTTTTTTTCCCGTTTAATATTATCTGCCGGATGCAGCAGTACTCTGAATTGTGTGTAGTCTTTAGAATTTGTCATGGTAGACACCCGCTTCGCCTTTGCTGACCAGTCATGACATGTACTGATACGATTTCTCTGGTTATTTTATATATACACGCTTCTTTTGTCCTGTCTGGGCAAGCCTTAATCTAAAGACTTCCAGCAGTTTCTGTTCCCTTGCCAGTCGTTGTCGGTGTGTGGCCAATGTCCACATGTGCAGAAGTGGGCTGAGAGCAGACTTTAGAGGCAGCATGAACACAACCAGTCCACCATAGATTCTCTGGGTAACAGTAGTAACATCGTGTGAAGCCATCATGGTGACCAGTCCCAATGGGAGCCAGCAAACCGCATCTGTGAACACCAGCTTCCCCATCAAGCGGACTGAAGAATGATAGGATCTTTTTGAGGGCTCAAGTGCTATTCTGTATGTTGGTGTTCGAACTGATATGATAACTTGACCAGTCGCAGTAATTAAACACAGCATGAAATTGATCACCACAGTCACCGTGAACCATCTGAACTCTTGGTCAGGGCCACGGTGATCATATAAAGCCAGACGACACAGACCAGACTGACCAGGACACTCCCCAGTGCGACAGTCCAGGAAGGATCGGTATGAGCGACAGCACGGTTTCAACAGACCATGTCAGTGTGCAAGCTCCAGATGTCAAACGTTCAGTGATATTCCATGACGGTTTCTGAGAACAAAGAGTGATGATGTGATCCACAATGATTGAACCAGATAATCATTGCTGATACCTCACTGGACAGAATGGAGAGAAAGCCAGACACCTTGCAAGCCACACTGTTGGTCCACGCCTGTTCTGTTTTGGATGAATTCATCATGGAACAGTTTTCTGCCGCCAGGAGGATACCCAGATGGCATCCCATACAAACATGGGCAAAGTGTAGATGGGCAATGGTCGTCATGAAATTCTTTCCAAATGCACCTTTTCCTGCTGAAGAAATCACGAAGCAAAGCAAATTTCCTGACATGCTGCACGCGCCAAACACCCCAAATAAAACCCTGTACAGTTCCGTTGGTATCAATGTTGTACATGAAGGAAATGCAGTGTATGGTGCTGAACATTTTGTCTGCCGGGGATTTTTAGGAAGTACATTGCGACAGCATAATCTGTAGTTCGATGACGAGATGTAATTCAAAACCAGTCAACCTTGAAAATAAATCAACAGGAAAGTTGATGATTCGATTCCCCTGTATATCCAATTTAGCTAGTCGTCTGACATTTTTAAAGCCTAAAACCCCAATGGTTTCAACAGCAGAAAAAGATAAGTTTATGAACTCCACGTAAGGTAAACCGGCAGATAAGATACTGTTCAGTGTTTCAATGTGGGTACAAGACACGTCCATTGTTGTCAGGGCATAATGCACCAACTTTCTATTTCTATTTACAATGTGAACGAGAGGGTTGTTCCTTACACCAAAGAAAAATAAGTTATGCAACTGCATTACATCAGTCACATCAATATATTCAATATGATTACCGGCTAAGTCTGTGTACTGCAAGTTGCTTAGCTTTGTATGTGACAAATTAACTATGGAGCAAAAAGACAAACTCAAATGAATAAGATATGAGTTTTTGTGTAAATCCATCATTGACAGTCCTGAACCTGTGGCATCAAGGTATCGAAGATGAGGAAAACCTTCAGTAGGAAAGGGACTTCTGCAAAGGATGTATGACCATGACATAGGCAAACTTGAGGACACATCAGGTCACACATCAGTTCATCATCTCTATGTGGACACTGACCCCAGCCATCACACAGATGATCTCCATGCACACATATCATAGAAGATCGACATTGGTAGAATCCATTACATGTCACTGTCTCACAGTTTTGTTCGTCTCCCCGTAAATACAGTCAGATAATTCATTGCATCGAGTGTAGATAGGAAGACAGTTCAATGACTCAGCTTTGCACTGATAATGACCTTCGGGACAGGGGTCGCTGGTTTTCATTATCTGAGAGATGAAATACCCAGTGCCGTCCAGTCTGATGTAAAGTCGTTGGTTTTCATGTTCACCTCTGACCCGAAAGCAGTAGGGACAACGATCCCGAAACTTTTCAGGACAATGTTTGCCATTGATCTTCTCATCTGAGTCGTCAGCACAATCTGAAAACTGGTTGCAGTGTTGGCTGTGTAATGCATACTGACCATTGGAGCACAGAAATCCAGGTCTTGGGAGGGTGTTCACAAAACGCCTCATCACTGTCATCTGAACAATCCTGATGAAAATCACACACCAGTGTGTACTGCAGTGTGACATCATCGTCACACCTGAACATGGAATACTTAGCGATTGTTGATGTCTCAGGACTAACCTTGGTGGAGATCTCTTGCCCTGTATTATTGAAGAAAGAGCAAAACTGAAAATTTCTGGATTTCCAACAATACGTCCTGGAGTCGCATAAACAAAAACAGGTGCACACTGTGATTGTTTGAGCATACGAAGAGAATTGTAATGTACGTGGGCAACAGGTTGGAGGGAATGAAGAGGAGTCAGTACAGTCTGTAAAAGAAACGAACCGTGTGCATGCAGCCGTATTTCACACAGTGCGCCGTCTGAGTCTGCTTTTGAGTAACGAAGCACCGGATGTTGAAGAGAGGAACGGAGTCCTGCAATTTTGACTTTCCTCCCCCAGATGACTTTGTAAGTTTGAGAAGGGCATGGAGTAGATCAAAGTGTTATCAGACCATTTACCAAACATACTGTATATAAATGGCACATTGTCCCATCCTGAACTAAAACCAAAAGACACGTAAAACCGCATATATACCTTTTTAAAATGGCAAGAGAATCTTGCTGTTCCTGTCTTGTTTTTAACGAAGCCAGTGTTCCCCCAATCGCCTGACATTTGAAATTTTGGAACATACGAGACGTCTTTACTTTCCCTACAACCAGTCTGAAACATTTGTTGCGTGATGCCACCAAACCCTGGCACCCCTGACTGCTGAAAGGACAGTGTTCTGTCTCATCTCGCCCATCCTCACACTCTTGTTTTTGATTGCAATGCAAGTGGCTCTGGAATTTGGAATAATGTTGTGCCGAGCAGTTAAACAAACCGCTGGACAGCATTGTAGGCTGATCATTCACTGACAGAATTCCAAATACATTTTGAGGTGGGCATGAATGTGCTCTTTCAAATGAAATAGTATTTGAAGTTGCGAGGTGACTAAGACGGAAGCGGGAGAAAACCAGTCGATACACACACGTGAAACACGTGGATGAGATGAGTTTGATGGTTTGTACAACAGTTTTATTTTCCTGTCCTCAGCACAGGGGTGAAACTCGTATGTCTGATGAATACTAATCATGATGACACTTCTGGAGTGAAAGGTTAACACTTCACTGACGGACATCTCAGGTAGACTGGGTACTATGATATAGCCTCTCTCTTCAGAAACGTATTGTATGATTAACGTATTGCTCTTTACCACTGTAAAATCATCAGTATGTACGTTAGGTTTATTTCTGTTTGATATTTCAACATAATCAGCAGCAGAATTAAAGAAAATGTTTTTAAGGGAATGATAATCGCAAGTTATTCTTTGCTCTCTTTTCCCTGAACGCACACTCACGGACCACATTACGTCAAGGCAAAAGTATGAAAGTCGTTTTTAACTGAACGCGTAGGATCAGTCCTGAAGGTACCTGTATCCGTAGATTACAAAGCATCATGTTACCACATGTTCCAAGGAACGCAAAGGATTCAGTACGTTTTTGTGTTCCTGTACGGGTAACAGGAAGATTTATTAATGTGCAGGATTGTTACATTTGTGTTATTTTGGCTTAGGAGGTAATCTACGCCTGGGCAGAAATCGGGGACATTCAAAGAGGTAGGAACATTGTTCATGTAGATGTAGTTCTCCCTCCAACGATCCTGGATGTCTTCAGACATGACCAATCTCTCTCTCTCTCTCTCTCTCTCTCTCTCTCTCTCTCTCTCTTCTTCTTCTTCTTCTTCTTCTTCTTCTCTTCCGCGCGCGCGCGCGCGTGTGAGTGAGTGAGTAAGTGAGTGAGTGAGTGAGTGAGTGAGTGTATGTGTGTGTGTGTGTGTGTGTGTGTGTGTGTGTGTGTGTGTGTGTGTGTGTGTGTACTGGCCTTACAGTTCTATAGCTACACATTTGACATTATTTCAAAATACTTACTTTATTAGATTGAAATTCTGTACTTGTGTCTTTACAACAGTATTCTTTATCACATCTACTTGATAATGTAGTGACACATGTCAATTAATTTGATATGCTACTTAAAAACAATGTTGTGATATCACGTCGTTGTGAGTTCTAGGGGTTTTTGTACCTTGCTAGCACCTGTATCCAAGA
The DNA here is from genome assembly GCA_016801955.1 of Conus betulinus. NCBI lineage: Eukaryota > Metazoa > Mollusca > Gastropoda > Neogastropoda > Conidae > Conus > Conus betulinus. The sequence continues at coordinate 5,627 of JADBJO010029097.1, forward strand.
GGCTGCCTCAAAGCGATAATTGCCTTGTGTCATTGGTATTCCTATCTGTGTGTCTGTAACATGCAAAATTATCTCAAAGTCATTTTGGAATGAATGTCAGACTATGCACTTAGAAGTCGCAGTTGTTAGACACAGGTAAGATCTTAACGTCTGAATAAGACGATGCATTAAAACGATCATTGGATGATTGAATAAACTGTTTAAAACTCCTTCAATGTGTGTCTGCAGACAGATCCTTTGTGTACCTCACTGTATGTTCTGCTCTACAAACACCCATGCATGCATCTGTGCACGATGGAATTTACCCTCTAAATTTGCCTGTAAAAGACCCTTGGAGAAGAAAAAAAAACTACTGTTGTGAAGCTCTGGTAAAATCAAAACTCTTTCTACATTCAGGAGAATGGTCTCATCCAGATCGTGACCCTGAGATGCTCTTCTGTTGGCATAGTTTTTTTTTTTTTTCCCTCGATGATGGTTTGATTCAAACTTGCACCCTATTTGGATGGGTGGGTGTCTTAGTGCGCTGCCTTTATCAGAAAAAAAAATGTCTTACCTAAATCGTCGTCAGACATTCGTTCTAAGTTTAAAAAAACACACACACCAAAAGCCCATGAAGTGTATTTTGCTGCTCCTCAATCAGATCCTATTGGAACTGTGTTCAGCTGCCTCTGCCATGGCTGTGAGGTTCTGGTCCTCTTCCCACCAGACACTGCGAGCCGTGACATGAGAGCACAGGCTGACGAACCCACAACCGTCCCTGCTCCAACCCCCACGGCAAGGACTTCTGTTCGGATTCCAGACTGCCACACGCTGCTGGCTAGACTAGCCTACGTTCACTCATGTAGATGTGACTTTGCTCCATTCGCCTTTCATAGGCCACAGTGAGTACAACCAGAATCATTTGTTTGATGAACCTGAGGGACCACAGTATCCGTTTTTCAGGCCACCCTATCAGATGATGTCTGGACAGTTTTCCCATTCTTGGAAGACTGCGTAGCACGTCAAGCCACGCACTATATCAGTAAACCTCAATTCCTCCCTCTTGGTGTGATGCTGTGGATGATAAGGGACATTCGTATAGCGCTTTCCAAAGTCTCATTGCGCTTTATAATCACTCCCTTTTTTTCAGCATACGCACACACACACACACACGCACGCACGCACGCACGCACGCACGCGCGCGCGCGCACACACGCACGCACGCACGCACGCACGCGCGCGCGCGCACACACGCACGCACGCACGCACGCACGCACGCACACACACACACACACACACACACACACACACTATCTCCAGACGGCACATAAACGTGGTGGACATCAAGGAAAAGACACCTTAGGAGAAACGTTTTGAGATGACGTTTGAAGATGAAGGTCACGGAGTGTGGCGGTTGGAAACGGACATTGAGTTCATGTTTTAATCAGCTAAAGTACTGCACGTTTCTGTTCCCACGCTGTTCTCTGTTCATCCTTGGTATGCGAAAGACAATGTCACTAGCAGACGAAGAGAGAGAGAGAGAGAGACGGAGAGAGAGAGGAGAGAGAGGACGGAGAGAGAGAGAGAGAGAGAGAGAGGCATTGATGGAATGTGAATGTCTGCAGTTCCAGTAATGACTCGAATTCAAGCACTTCGGGTCTTGTCATTCTGTGCTAAGTGGAAACTAGTACAGGGTTTTAAAAATAGATCTGCTGGGCGGGAAACTGGCGTTTCTTTAGATCAGTTTGGCAGCAGCAGGAATTTGAAGCTGTTTGAGGGGTTCTGGAATTGCTGTGGACAGCCAGCAAGACGTTGAATTAAAATTATTTAGCCTGAAAAAAAATGCAAGTAGTTATTAATGTCTGAGCTCCCTTTAGGTGTGAGGTATCGGCAAATAGTCCCGATATAAATGGGTTCAATGTATAAAGCCTGCATGTTTTGATGGAGTGTTGGTTTATTGACAGGAGCAGTGGTGTTTTCATGGCAGAACAGAGATGGCAGAGACAAGACTATGTAGATGGCGGTGAGAACGTAAGGCTCTGACTTACCATCAATCAGTTTGTAGACGACTGTTTAACATCCATGACCTTATCGCTGACACACAGTCTTCACCATGTTTCAGACCAGTGTTCTAAGAAGTCTTTTCTTTATGCAGTGATTTCTCGCATGGTACAATTAATTTAAAATTGCTTCATTTTAAACGACAGTCATGTTTGTATTAAATCATTTTCTTCGCTGTTCTATTCGTGTCTGTCCGCTTGGCTTGATATCTGTTAGTTTCTGTTCTTTCCGTGTTTGTTCATTTGGTTTGATGTCATTTATTTGTGCAGTTGTATTTTTCATGTTTTTCAATTTGTCTGTTTGTTGTTTTCAAGGCATTGTATTCTGTCCATATGATCGGCTGTGAAACCTCGAAAGTGACTTAATTACGTCCCCTGCCTATGGTGGAAACCACGTGGCCGTGCAATGTTTGTTAGATAGTGCTCACATTCGGAGGTCTAGAAAATATCCCTCTGCCGGTTAATTTCTTGAAGACTGCCTTAGAAAATATCCATCTGCCCGTTGAATTTCTTGTAAACTGTCTTAGAAAAGATCTATCAACCGGTTCATTTCTTGCAGTCTGTCCTGCAGCTTTACAACTGTCTTTTCAAACTAAACATATTCCGAAATCTTGTGATGCTTAGAGATTTAGTACCCGAAAATTTGGAAAATGTGAGTGTAGAGACCGCCATGGAACTGGAATGTAATGCACGCAGAGAACTGTAATGTAATGCACGCAGAAAACTGTAATGTAATGCACGCAGAACAAAATTTCTGACGAGTAGCATTATAATATCATAAAACCAGAAAATGTAACTACATCTATAGATCCATCTGTGGACACGAAAATGATGTGGACATGATTGTTGAGAATAAGAGAATATAAAAGGACTGGACTCGGTTATTATTATTATAATTTTTTTTTTTTTTTTTTTTTTTGCTGTCCCATTTTCTGGGCCACCTCAGTGGCAGTGCACCACGCCGCTCATTCAATACCCCGTCCACAGCCCCAGCCCGGTCAGTCCCGCCACAGCCCCAGCCCGGTCAGTCCCGCCACAGCCACAGCAGCCCGGTCAGTCCCGCCACAGCCCCAGCCCGGTCAGTCCCGCCACAGCCCCAGCCCGGTCAGTCCCGCCACAGCCCCAGCCCGGTCAGTCCCGCCACAGCCACAGCCCGGTCAGTCCCGCCACAGCCACAGCCCGGTCAGTCCCGCCCACAGTCACAGCCCTGTCAGTCCCGCCACAGCCACAGCCCGGTCAGTCCCGCCACAGCCACAGCCCGGTCAGTCCCCGCCACAGCCACAGCCCTGTCAGTCCCGCCACAGCCACAGCCCGGTCAGTCCCGCTACAGCCACAGCCCGGTCAGTCCCGCCACAGCCACAGCCCGGTCAGTCCCGCCGCAGCCCCGGCACCGGCGTGCAGTCTACAGGGCGCAGCCAATGTTAAGTGGTCAAGAGGCAACCCACCAGAGGAGACACTGCGCTGCTGCCGAGTCACTTCGGTAATCTTCAGTGGCGCATGTTCTGATCCAACTTACGCAGGACACCACCTACTCAGCCCCCTACAGACACACAATTGCTCAGTTGCAGAGCTGGCGCGAGTGAGCCCTCTCTCCGGAGGGGCGCGCCACCACGTCCGTCCAACGACAGCCCCCCATGGACTTGCCAATACTGGTGACCCCGACGGAACCAAATGAAGGCCACAGACGTGGGAGAGGACCTCGGAACCGACGTCACCATGAGAGCAGGGCATGAAGGGTACAGAATTTGATCTCTTTTTGTTATGCTGATCGATGAGAATGAGCATTTTGAAGATGATGCTACGGATCTCTATTCCGCGTCTAAGAGACTGCATGACAGGGCTGTACTCTATGCTTCCTTTCATAATATATATCCCAACGTCAACCAGGACCGAGAGATACAGACACCTGCCGTGTTGGTCAGGAAATTTGAGCAACACTATCAGAGACGCATCCATTAAGTGGATGAAACTCGACTGTGTGGGTGCAGCTGAGCCCGTAGCAAACTCAATTCTGGGTAGGAGCCGGTCAGGGCAGTAAAATCCCACATGACTCTAATGGGAATCGAACCCGCGACCTCCAAGCCGGGAGTCCGCGACTCTAACCACTTCGCCTTGGCGGCTAGTTATAAAAATGTTGCCTAATGGAAGCGAAATCTAATTTGAAAAATTAAGGCCATGTGATATTTGAAGTTATGAATAGAAATGTAACCCACACATTCATACTGGTTACATTTCTTTTCGTAACTTCAAATATCACATGGTCTTAGTTTTTAATTAGATTGTTGCTTCCAATAGGCAAGCATATCTGTATCTATATTTGAAACAACAATCAGTG
>JADBJO010029097.1:12500-19414 GCA_016801955.1 Conus betulinus
TTCAAAATGTTGACAAAATTCCCCCTCGGCTACTTTTTTTCAATGTGTCTATAACATTCATGCAAATCTAGTTCAATGTTTAGTTACATTGCCCCTTCAGTATTCGTGCTGCACTTTTAGCTGCTCTATCAACCAGTTCATTCGAGTATACTCCGCAGTGGGATGGAACCCAATAAAAAGTTACACTAATGTCTTTGTTTGACAATTTATGAATTAAATGTTGGATTTTCGAGGATCATTCCAACACGCTTTTGACATTATGACCTTTGATAGCTTGTAATGTCGATTTTGAGTCCACAAAAATCAATATTTTACCAGTATGCACGGGTAGCTGTTCAACATGCGCAATGATGACATTAAAATGGCAATCAGCTTTGCAGTAAAAATAGCATAATGCTGTCTATATATGATAACGCTTGACTGCTTTCAATGTAGTAGGAATTACACATGCTGCGCCTGTGCTACCATTATCAAGTACAGACCCATCTGTGTACATTTTAATGTAGTCAGCATAATAGTTCTCAAGGTGTTCATTAACTAGATTTTCTTAAAACATTTGGAGGGTGATTTTTTGTTCAAATCTGTATGATCAATATCAAAAAATAGGTTTTTGATTTGTTCCCAAGATGGTACAGGGTGAAAAAGGTGATTTCGGTGCTATTTCTTCGCTTTTTAATTCTGTGGAATTAATCGTATCAGAGACAAACGAGTTTATTGGTTGTAGTGAGTGGATTGTTTTTAGCTCTTTTAAACAAAATCTTTTTCGGAATCTAGCCTAATTTTTTTCCTTACAAAACGTGTCATATGCGAACGAATTTATTACAAATTTTGTTGATTAGCTTTTCCCTGTGTTCGTCAAGAGGAAGAACACATGCCTCTTTATAAACCCCTAGATTGGAAGCATGAGTTGGAACTCCAAGAGCAGTTTGAAAACTTTGCAATCTATTCCTTGTAATTTGTTTGATAAGTATTTTGGAGCACTAAAGAATATTTCCTGGGCGTAAATGAAACGAATTGGAACTAAGGAGTCAGCAAGGCATAAAAGTTGCTTTGTATCTTGACCCAGCGTCGTTGTTTATTTATGATTTTTGAGGAAATTTTTAAAGCCTTTCTCTCTTTTTTTCAATATGTACTTTATTATGTTGATTCCAGGTAGTTTTAGATGACAGGTAGACAACCACGAACTTAACACTTTGTGCATAATTAATTACATTGCCATTGATTGTGAACAATAGGCAGATTTCAGGGTTATACCCTGAGTTTAAACAGGACAATATTGTTTCTTCTAGGATAGCGATAATCCATGTTCCTTCATGAACCTGGTAATTTTAATCTAATTCAATTTAGTATACCTTTTTTGTATAATTTAAAAGCTCTAATTGTGGCATTACGCTCCGTTGTTACCTTCAGCCGCATACATAATCATTCTGCGTACTGGGCTAAAACAGTATTCCCTTCGAAAGATTCTTTGGAAGAAATAACATCGTGTGCGAATATTTGTGTGTGTGTTGTGTGTGTGTGTGTGTGTGTGTGTGTGTGTGTGTGTGTGTGTGGTGTGCCTGCGTGCGTGCGGTGCGTGCGCGCGTGTGTACGTGAGTGCGTGCGTGTGTCCATACGTATGCACGTGATTGTGTGTATTTGTGTGCATTGTTATGTGTGTAGTTGTAGGAAGAAGACAGGAGGAAAGCGGAGAGAAAAACAAAAACCTATTTCTATAAAAGTGGCATAGGAGCAAGCACCTTGAATTACACCGTGTGGTTTAATAATAGTGGGTAGTTCTTACAAAACAGCTGTACGTGGAGGCCGACTCCTCCATTGAACTAACTTGTGAAAACCCTGCCAAAACTGAATCATTTACAAGACTGACAAGGAACAGAGTGGAATGTATGCTGACTGTAAAAAGATTAGTGTTCATGAAAACATTTTAACACCGTTGCCATCACTATAGAACATGGGGAATAATCATGGTTTCTGAAAAGAAGATTGCCAATTTCATGATAATGGGATGAAGTATCATTGGAACTACTGCTTTGTTCAGGATCCTTGCCAATGAGCTCCTATTGAAATATATGGAACTGTCAGAACTTGTGCCTAAGTTCGTGGTCGTTTGGTATGTGTTTGTGAAAAGTTATGTGTCGACAGAATGTAAATTATGAAATCTGAAGAGAGGACCTTGAAATGTATTGAGTTCACCCGCTTGTGTCTTGGCTCGCCAGGTCATGAAAGGTGTCACACACACACACACACACACGCACACGCACACACACACACACACCATTACCATATACAAACGCTGACTAAATGGTTGAGAAATGAAGTGAATCAATTCTGTCTTTTGAAACGTGATACATACTATCTTGTCATCTGACTGACTACCACTCAAATCATCCGGGTTCAAATTTCAGAATTAATGGTTTTCATTTCCTCATGAAAGGAAGTCTTTCACAAAAGTCTGAAAACAATGTTCACATTTCAAGTCATAACATCAAACACTTTACAACAATTTACATTTACGAAATACTGTGGCACATGATGAAAAGTCTTTCACAAGTTTTAGAGTGTGATGCTATGGTAGTCTTTCAGCCGCACCTGATTAGATTCAGCAGCGAGTGAGTAATCCAGTTCATGCGCAGGCATGAGTATTGTTCATGTGGACCACGTAACATTCAGAGGATCAAGATCAGGCGGTGATGGCACACCTCACCAGCAGATTTGGTAGGCACAATTTGACGATCTGTACGTTGCGGACAATCAGCTGTAAAGCTCAAGAACGTTTTGACGATACATACGTTGGACAATGAGCTGTTAAAGCTGTAGAGGTTTGACGATATATACGTTAACAATGAGCTGTAAAAGTCTAGAGGTTTGACGATATATATACGTTGACAACGAGCTGTAAAGCTGTAGAGGTTTGACGATATAGACGTCGCAAAAGAGCTGTATAGATGTAGAGGTTTTGACGATATATATGTGACAATGAGCTGAAAGGGGTGAAGAGGTTTTGACGATTTTATACGTTGAGAATGAGCTGTAAAGCTTTGCCGATATATACGTTGACAATAATAAGTTGGAAAGGTGAAGAGGTTTGATATATATATACGTTGACAATGAGCTGTAAAGCCGCAGAGGTTTGACCATATATACGTTGAAAATGAAATGAGACAGGGAACAGCAAACAATAAACATTTAGGGGGGAACTTTTTTGCTCCTGTAAGAAAACCTAGCACAGGGTAACTTTTATTCAAGACTGGCACAGCTTTTAAACTCGAATAAAGTCAGTCAACAATTACAAAGACAAAACAATGTAATAGTGGGGGTAAAACAAAGGCAGGCCACCAACTCTTCTGTCATCATAGTGATGACTTCGTAAGATTTGAAATGAAGGAGGCGGGGGGGAGGGGGTGGGGGTGTTGAAAATGAAGAAAATGGGAACAATGAAATTAAGAAAACATATTATAGAACACGAAAACTCTTCACATAGCTGCAAGAGGAAACCATCGTTTATCCCTTTTGAAGGCAGATGTATTTTGTAATCGCCTGCTCCTAGGCCTTTCGTCAACTGGATCAGGGAGACTCGGCTGGTTGTGTCCGTGCTCCTGGCGTCAAATAGAGGACACACCCCAGTCCATAATACCATGATGTTCTCACCACCAATGGTTAAAAAAAAATCCAACAGCAACCCCCAAAGCAGCCAGCGAAGGGCAGTAAAAGTAAATGAAACAAAACGAAAATGTGGAGAGAGGAAAAAGTTGCTGTGAAAAACTAAAGACACATTATGCAAACAGTATAAAATGTAGGGGACATTCTTTGAGCCTACGCTTGAGGATCTACCCAAGGAAGCAAGGGAGATCAAAAGACAAACACAAGGACGCGGACAGAAACAAATACAAATAACCTGACAATGAAATGAGGCGAGAACAGTAAACAATAAAACAGTAAACAAAGTAGGGTAACTTGTGCTCTCAATAAAAAGAAAACCTAACACAGGCGAGTTACTTTTATTATATTCAAGACTGGCACATTCTTTTTAAACTTGAATCAAGTCAGACAAATATAAAGATACAACAAGAAACTGCAAACTGCAACAAATATTCATTTATAACAAAGCTTGCTCTTATGTCTTAGATTGAAAAAAATAGGGGGATGTAAGCGTACAATATCTGCTAGTGGTAGATAATTCTGCTAAACTACAGTAGGGTGCTTGAGTGGGTGGAATGGGGAATAATAAATGCTGTCTCAAAGTGAGCAATGGTTCCTCAAAGTACCTTCAGCAAGCTTATAGTCTCCAAGTGGGAGAACGATCTCCAGTGTGGAGGAAACTCACTAACATATAACTCCTGGTCAGATACCGGTATTTCGAAACCTGATTGTTCTACCCAGTGACCACAGAAAGTGGTAATTGACTCGTCTGCCTTTCCGGTTTTTCATCCCAGAAAAGGCTAGTGTGCAATACTGTAGTAGTGTTTGTTTGTGAGTTTTTCTAAAAACCAACCAAAGGTGCCACCTAAGAAGCAAAAGAAAATCATGAAAGAGCAAAAAAGCTACAATTTCTTATTTCCGTGAGTAAAGTATAAATATATATATATATATATATACATATATATATATATACACGCGAGTCTAGAAAGGGGCGAACCCCACAACATGGGCCTGGCGTGGGGGAAAACGCCGATAAACCACGAAACCGGGTTACGCCGATACCAAACCACGACCACCGGGTTTACTAGCCCACCGATAGCCTCACACGGCAAGTGTCACAAGGTTTAGCGCAAGCCACAAGTGAATGAGGTCAAGAATGCGAACACAAGCAAACTGTACACAAAGGCAAAGTACAGGCGAGAAAGAGCACAAGACTTATCTTGTTTGGGCGACAGGAATTTTTCGTGGAGCAGAGAGTGCGTCTTCACTGCTAGCGTGTTACTCGAAAAGGAAGTGCTTTTACGCTTGCCTGACATACGTCGAAAAGGGGAGTGTTTTTGCGCATGCCTGACATGCGTTAAGACTTTCGTCTTGCCGGAAGAAAAATACCGGAATAATCGCACTCCACCACCAAATCCCTTATAACCTCACACAAGGAAAAAAACAATCAAATCCAATTCACAACAGTGGAGGTCGTAAAGTAGAGTTATTACACTATGGAGGTATGCGCCAGAGTCATTCCTCATACCACAGGGGGGAAATGCGCCAGAGTCATCTTCATCAATATATAGGAGAATGCGCCAAAGTACATTATTCATCCACATGATTCATCCTCCTTGAGGAACGGTACTGCAGATGAGGTCCGGCCACCCGTCCCATGCTGGGGTCAGGTGCGGCACCTCCCGCCACCTTCAATCCTCCCACCCGTGGCCCGGCGTGAGACAGACAACTGTCAACACACTGGGAACCACGTGCAGTTCTACAATAACCAAGGAGACTCACTTCAACATGAAGATGTAAAACAGTAACTTTTTCTACAAGTTTTTTTTTTCCATCTTTTTCTTTCGTCTTATCTTTATCAATGTCCGACATCATTCGGAATCGATGAACCCCCTTTTTTTTAACAGTATAGTATAATAGAATTTATATAATATAGGCATCATTATAGTATGACTTGGCAAAGATTTGAAATTGAGAGGGGGAAAAAAAATTGAAGATGAAGTAAATGGGAAAATGTATATCATAAATATGAAAACCCCCTTCACTAGCTGCATGAGGAAACTATCGCAATCCCTCTCGAAGACAGATCTATATGTATCGCCTGCTCCGAGGCCTTTCGTCCGCTGGATCGGACTCATCAGGGAGACACGGCTGATTGTGTCTGTGCTCTTGGCGTCAGATAGAGACACACCACAGTCCATAATCCTGTGGTGTTCCGACCGCCAAGGGTTCGAATAGCACCGGACCGATCCTTAGTGGAGAGATGTGTTTTGTGTTTATTCTGTGTTATCTCCCCATTGGAGAGGAGTGTGGTTAAGTTAGTTTTGAGAATGTATGTATTATTATATTTGTTCTCCCGTAGCAGGGGGGGGGGGGGGGAGGACAAAACAACAAATTTTCGTATTGTTGTGTATTTATTTTGACGCGCCTTGGGTGAAAGGAGTGACTGCGCGCGTTTGCGGAGTTTGATTTGGCGGTGGTGTGTGCGTGTGTTGGTCACGACTCAGGGGAAGCATGACGCGGTCACATAAAGGTCTGTTTGCTGACCTAAACTCTTTTCAGGGGTGGTGCAAAGTGGCATTTGGGATGTCACAAAAAAAAGTCCTGATCTTCATATTTATGGATTATGTACGGCGATTGAAGACCGATGCAAGGCTGATGCAGCGTCGTGGTTGGATGATTTTTGTCATTAATGTTTAACTAGAGGAAGTGAAATCTTTGGGAAAAAAATAAAAGAAACATTGTATTCAAAAGAAAAAGAAAAGAATAACAACCAGTGTGGGTTACACCTGTAACATTTCTTAATAAAAGAATGGGAAAAAGAAAGGAAAAAGTAATATTAAAAGTAAAAGCTTATACGGAAACCATTAAAATAACACTCGATATGTGTGTCTTTGGAGTCGACAAACACATACACAAACACAGACAATCGTTGACTTTAGTATTATCGTTGCTAAATCTTTATATTTACAAGTGTTAAGATCGAAAGAACGTAGGCCAGATGCTTCAGTTTTCCAGAGCCAGCTGATCTGCAGGATTCAAAATCGTATTCGAACTCTATAATGCTACAAAGTCAACAATGATCAAAAAATCAGGTTTGATACTGTATGGTACAATACCTATGCTGATGATTTTTCACACAAATACTTTTTAAAAAATTCGACCACAACAACAAAATCTCATCTAATATACGCACCTCCGACTACGCACCCCGTCCGTAATCCCATTCTCATTTCCTCAATTTTTTTTTTTCTTTACAATGTAAAAAAATTCTC
>JADBJO010029098.1:0-2500 GCA_016801955.1 Conus betulinus
GGACACTAAGAGTCCCTTGCAAATGCATAGCCACCTTTTATACTGTTTATCAACTACACACTACCTTAGAAACACAGCAATGACACATATTCTCTTTTGGACATAAGAGAAGGCGGCTATTCCCGTGAATTGAATTTATTTTACAAAACCCAAAGTTCTTTAAGGATTGCACAAAAGCACGTTTTATGGTGTAATAGATTTATTACCAAAAAAACAATCATGTCCTATTGAAAGTATTCTCTCGAATACTCTTTGTCTGATACGATTGCACACACACACAACACACACACACACACACACCACACACACACACACACACACACACTATTATAAGCACACACACAACACACCACACACACAACTATATAAGCACAAGGAGCAGCACATGACAAGCAAAATACTTCTACAACTATATACGTACAAGGGACAGCACATGACCAACATTAACGAAATGCTTCCACAACTACTAAGTAACAAGGGACAGCACTTGCCTCCGCCAATAATTCCGCAGTTCAATTATGGATCCCACCTTTCAGACAGTTCACGACTAAAAACAACATCCTTCCCTCAGGGGAACTAATTCAGATAGTTCACGACTGAAAACAGCATCGTTCCCCCAGGGGAATAATTCAGACCAGTTCACGACTAAAAACAACATCCTTCCCTCAGGGGAACTAGTTCAGACAGTTCACGACTTGAAAACAGCATCGTTCCCCAGGGGAATTAATTCAGACAGTTCACGGCTGAAAACAACATCCTCCCTCAGGGGAACTAGTTCAGACAGTTCACGACCTGAAAACACAACATCGTCCCTCAGGGGGAACTAATTCAGACAGTTCACAACAGAAAACAACATCCTTCCCTCAGGGAACTAAATTCAGACAGTTCACGACTGAAAACAACATCTTTCCCTCAGGGGAACTAGTTTCAGACAGTTCACGACTGAAAACAACATCCTTCCCTCAGGGGAACTAATTCAGACAGTTCACGACAGAAAACAACATCCTTCCCTCAGGGGAACTAATTCAGACAGTTCACGACAGAAAACAACATCCTTCCCTCAGCGGAACTAGTTCAGACAGTTCACGACAGAAAACAACATCCTTCTCTCAGGGGAACTAGTTCAGACAGTTCACGGCTGAAAACAACATCCTTCCCTCAGGGGAACTAATTCAGACAGTTCACGACTGAAAAAACAACATCCTTCCCTCAGGGGAACTAATTCAGACAGTTCACGACTGAAAAAAAAACATCCTTCCCTCAGGGGACTAGTTTTCTGCACAGACTGTACGTGTGATTCTCCGTGTTCATTTTCTTATAACGAGAACATGCAGGAACACAAAATACAAACGTCCATATCATTGGAAAATGTGACAATTCCGTGAAAAACGTGGTACTTCACAGATCATATTCTGAACGATCTTATCAGTAATGTGCATAGAACCAGAACTCTGAACCATGATTTGATGGGATCATTCTGGAGTCACGAACTTCATTTGTATTATGTTATTGTGATCTTGCGGGATGAATTTATATCCCCTGTCTGAACCGGATCCGTACTCTGATTCCACACCAAAACATACTTGGGTTAGTTTTCACGCCACAATTTATCTTCTGACGAAAACGATGCGTAAAACTGGATCAGCTGTGGTGTTGTAATCATGTTCATAGACAAGCAAAACAAGATGCAAACACGAAGCGCCCAAAATTCTGCCAAGCTTAACAGATCCTGGATCTGTCCTTTGATTCGGTTGCAGTGTGAAAACAATGTTGAATTACTGCCAGGGGACGTCATTGTTGGTGTTGACTGAGGGAATTCCTTCCTTTGCATTTTGTTAATCAGAACATGCAAAATTAGAACTTATGATCTCTCTCTCTCTCTCTCTCTCTCTCTCTCTCTCTCTCTCTCTATCTCTCTCTTCTCTCTCCAGGACTGGGTGGAAAAAAGTATTTATATGCCTATCCTATTATCCTGGTAAAATAAAAATTTCGTTTCGTTTCGTTTCTCTCTCTCCTCTATCTCTCTCTCTCTCTCTCTCTCTTTCACACACACACACAACACACACCACACACACACACACACACAACACAACACACACACACACACACACATGAACACTAAGAGCCTGCTGCAACATGTATGGCACTTTTCTGTTTTAAACTACACACTATCTAGAAAGACAGCAATGATACATTTGTTTTGGAATATAAGAGAGACCAGCTATTCCCGTAAAATGAATTTATTTTACCAAGCACCAAGTTCTTTAACGACTGCACACGGCATATTTTCTGATGTCATAGATTTTTACCAAACAATTTTTGTCCTATGAAAGTATTCTCTCGCATATGGTTGTGTGATACAATCACACACCCAACACAAAACAAAGGGGAAAAAAAGGAACTAAAAAAGAAAATCCATCTCCGACTGACCGTTACATCTGCCTGTTGAACTGTTACAGCTCTGTGACTGACAGTCAGAGCTGCACGAGGCGCATGTGCC
>JADBJO010029098.1:7500-19413 GCA_016801955.1 Conus betulinus
AGATGAGATGATAGCCATTAACAGAACAAGCTGCTATATGACATTTGTTTGAACATGTAAGAATGAGGGAAGGAAGGTAATTCTAAGCCAGTGAACTACTGACCTCTCCACCGCTCCACATGGTATTTCACTCTCCCACCTCTCCAAAAGGGTATTTCACTCTCCCGCCTCTCCGAAAGGTATTTCAAAAGGTATTTCACTGTCCCCACTTCTCCAAATGGTATTTCACTCTCCCGCCTCTCCAAAAGGTATTTCAAAAGGTATTTCACTGTCCCACTTTTCCAAATGGTATTTCACTCTCCCGCCTCTCCGCTTAGGTCGGAAGGTCGGGGACCGATGTTGTTTTCAGTGAAGGTGACGACGTTTTGTGTGGAGCGGCCGTCACTCCCAGACAGCAGTAGACGTGCTCAGCTGTCCTACTGCCTCACAGTGTGTGGAGGGGACATCACTCCCAGACAGCAGCAGGCCTGATCAGCTCTCCTACTGCCTCACAGTGTGTGGAGGGGACATCACTCCCAGACAGCAGCAGGCCTGGTCAGCTCTCCTACTGCCTCACAGTGTTGTGAGACAGCGTCCTTGGTAACGATGTCTGGACGCGCCAGTAGGGATAAGGCGTTGTTTGAACAGGTAAGATTTGTCACACAACGACTTCTAATTCCTTTTTTCTTGTTTTGTCAGTAGGGATGAGGTGTTGTTGGAACAGGTAATGTTTGTCATCAAACGACTTCTAATTCCTTTTCTTTGTGTGTCGCCAGTGTTACACCCGTAAAATGATACATATAAATAATGAAATAACAATGATAATGTGACGTGTAACATGGCAATGTAGCGATGGCAAAGAACAAAATGATTGTTGTTACGATGGCAAAGAACAAAATTACTCGTAACATAATGACGTAACAATGACAAAAAACGCTCTGACCTGTGACATGAGACTTTGACAGTAGCAAAGAACGGAATAGACCGTGACATGAAGATATGGTCAGAGCAAAAAAAAACAATGTGTTTAGTAAAAAAATATTACAATGGCCAAACATGTAACCTGTAAAATGATAGTGTAACAATGGCAAAGAAAGTATGATTTGTAACCTGATAACGTGGCCATGCCAATGGACAGTGTGACATTATGATATTGATGATAGCAATAGTAAGTAATATAACAGAATTGATAATGATAATGATACCGTTACTAATACTGATAACCAAAAAAAGAAAGAGACGGAGAAAGATTACAACAAAATTCGGAGTGTTTTATCCCGGAAAAGAATTCAGGTTGCCGTCAAAGTAAACTAGGTACATAAGACATTTGGCAGTTTACTATATGAAAAACCTGTAAGTCCATTAACGCGCGCGCGCGCGCGCGCACACACACACACACACACACACACACACAATATATGCGCGCGCGCGCGCGCGCGCGCGCGCCTCCAATTTACATCTCCAACGATCACTCCATCTCTTTGGACTGGTGTTCACGAATGTACATGTGGACTTATGAAAATGTGTTTGTTGTGAAATCGGCAAACAAAAATACATAGTGTCTTTCGTTGTGAACATCCTTTCTTCACTCACCATCATAAACATTCTGCCGAACTCTGTCACTCACCATCATAACATTCTGCCGAAACTCTGTCACTCACCATCATAACATTCTGCAGAACTCTTTCACTCACCACCATAACATTCTGCACAACTCTTTCACTAACCATCATAACATTCTGCAGAACTCTTTCACTCACCATCATAACATTCTGCACAACTCTTTCACTAACCATCATAACATTCTGCACAACTCTTTCACTAACCATCATAACATTCTGCACAACTCTTTCACTCACCACCATAAACATCTGCACAACTCTTTCACTAACCATCATAACATTCTGCAGAAACTCTTTCACTCACCATCATAACATTCTGCACAACTCTTTCACTAACCATCATAACATTCTGCACAACTCTTTCACTAACCATCATAACATTCTGCAGAACTCTTTCACTCACCATCATAACATTCTGCACAACTCTTTCACTAACCATCATAACATTCTGCAGAACTCTGTCACTCACCACCATAACATTCTGCAGAACTCTTTCAGTCACCATCATAACATTCTGCACAACTCTTTCACTCACCACCATAACATTCTGCACAACTCTTTCACTCACCATCATAACATTCTGCACAACTCTTTCACTCACCACCATAACATTCTGCACAACTCTTTCACTCAACCATTATAACATTCTGCACAACTCTTTCACTCACCACCATAACATTCTGCACACTCTTTCACTCACCACCATCATAACATTCTGCACAACTCTTTCACTAACCATCATAACATTCTGCAGAACTCTTTCACTCACCATTATAACATTCTGCACAAACTCTTTCACTCACCACCATAACATTCTGCACAACTCTTTCACTCACCATTATAACATTCTGCAGAACTCTCATTCACCATCATAACATTCTGCACAACTCTTTCACTCACCATCATAACATTCTGCAGAACTCTTTTCACTCACCATTATAACATTCTGCAGAACTCTTTCACTCACCATTATAACATTCTGCACAACTCTTTCACTCACCATCATCACATTCTGCACAACTCTTTCACTCACCATCATCACATTCTGCACAACTCTTTCACTCACCATCATCACATTCTGCACAACTCTTTCACTCACCATCATAACATTCTGCAGAACTCTTTCACTCACCATCATCACATTCTGCAGAACTCTTTCACTCACCATCATCACATTCTGCAGAACTCTTTCACTCACCACCATAACATTCTTCCGAACTCTTTTACTCACCATCATAACATTCTGCAGAACTCTGGTCACAGAAGTTTTTGCCAGGTCCCTGACCACAGTTCTCACTGCAGTTCAAATTACAGGATGACCCGTACTTGCCCGCTGAACAGTTACTGACTCCATCAGGCACTGTGTATGATATTGAACATATTGCGGCCTTTCTTAACCACTATAATCACATCAGAACTAGAAGGTAAAGGTGACAGTAAAGGCGTCATAGTGAGGGCAAAGGGGAGGGGAAAGGGGATAAAGAATGCTCGCACACATGCATGCACGCACTGAGAGAGAGAGAGAGAGAGAGAGAGAGAGAGAGAGAGAGAGAGAGAGAGAGAGAGAGAGAGAGAGAGACAGACAGACAGACAGACAGACAGACAGACAGACAGACAGACAGATGGCAAAACAGACAGGACACACAGACAGACACACAGACAGAAACAGAGAGAAACAAGACACACAGACAGACGGACAGACACACAGACACACAAACAGAGAAATTGTGGGGTCGTGCAGCAAAGTTTGCTGCGGTGGCACACTTAAACCGCAGAATTTGTGAAGTATCATTCAAGTGATGGTTACTTTTCATTTCTAACTGCAGAATGTGTAAAGTATCATTCAAGTGATGGTTACTTTTCATTTCTAACTGCAGAATGTGTAAAGTATCATTCAAGTGATGGTTACTTTTCATTAACTGCAGAATGTGTAAAGTATCATTCAAGTGATGGTTACTTTTCATTTCTAACTGCAGAATGTGTAAAGTATCATTCAAGTGATGGTTACCTTTCATTTCTAACTGCAGAATGTGTAAAGTATCATTCAAGTGATGGTTACTTTTCATTAACTGCAGAATGTGTAAAGTATCATTCAAGTGATGGTTACTTTTCATTTCTAACTGCAGAATGTGTAAAGTATCATTCAAGTGATGGTTACTTTTCATTAACTGCAGAATGTGTAAAGTATCATTCAAGTGATGGTTACTTTTCATTTCTAACTGCAGAATGTGTAAAGTATCATTCAAGTGATGGTTACTTTTCATTTCTAACTGCAGAATGTGTAAAGTATCATTCAAGTGATGGTTACTTTCATTAACTGCAGAATGTGTAAAGTATCATTCAAGTGATGGTTACTTTTCATTTCTAAAAGATGCACTGACGCCTACAGCTGTATACAGTCATGACACAAATGTGCGTCAAGCGGACACTTGTCAGAGAAGGAGACTTGAAGAGAGAGAGAGAGAGAGAGAGAGAGAGAGAGAGAGAGAGAGAGAGAGAGAGTGAGTTTTGTGAGTGTGTGTGTGTGTGTGTGTGTGTGTGTGTGTGTGTGTGTGTGTGTGTGTGTGTGTGTGTGTGTGTGTGTGTGTGTGTGTGTGTGTGTGTGTGTCTGGTCGCTGGTCAGCTTCCTTGTGTTTGGTGCCTTACCACCCCACATTTCACCTGCAGGTCAACGACGACTGTAAATACCACCCCACACTTCACCTGCAGGTCAACGACGACTGTAAATAGCACCCCACACTTCACCTGCAGGCCAACGACGACTGTAAATACCACCCCACACTTCACCTGCAGGACAACGACGACTGTAAATACCACCCCCACACTTCACCTGCAGGACAACGACTACTGTAAACACCACCCCACACTTCACTGCAGGTCAACGACGATTGTAAACACAACACCCCACACGTCATCTGCAGGTGACAACGATGACTGTAAATATACCCCACACTTCACATCCAGGACAACGACGACTGTAAGTGCCCACCCCACCTATCACCTGCAGGACAACGACGACTGTAAATACCACACCCCACACTTCACCTCCAAGACAACAACGACTGTAAATACCACCCCACACTTCACCTGCAGGACAACGACGACTGTAAATACCACCCCACACTTCACCTGCAGGACAACGACGACTGTGAGTGCCACCCCACACTTCACCTGCAGGCCAACGACGACTGTAAATACCACCCCACACGTAACTGCAGGACCAACGACGACTGTAATAACACCACCCACACTTCACCTGCAGGCCAACGACGACTGTAACCCACCACCCCACACTTCACCTCCATGCCAACGACGACTGTAAATATCCACCCCACACTTCACCTGCAGACCAACGACGACTGTAAATACCCCCCACACTTCACGTGCAGGCCAACGACGACTGTAAATACCACCCCACACTTCACCTGCAGGGACAACGACGACTGTAAATACCACCCCACACTTCACCTGCAGGACAACGGCGACTTTAAATACCACCCCACACTTCACCTGCAGGACAACGGCGACTGTAATACCACCCCACACTTCACCTGCAGGACAACGACGACTGTAAATACCACCCCACACTTCACCTGCAGGATGTCCGACTAACACAGTACCACCCCACACTTCACCTGCAGGACAACGATGACTGCAAATTCCACATACCATACCACATTTGAACCAAGGATCTGGGGATCTTCCCATGCCCTCTGTGACCTCATCTGCGTGTCCTGCACGTGACAACAGACTGACGTGTTGACATACCTCGGCAGTGTGTTGTATACCTAGCCATCTCCCGCCCCACGTAACACAGTGACCTATCTACTGAGAGACCTACGTAAACGACAGATTGATGAAGCGATTAACCAAAATACAGTGATAAACACCTAGCCATCTCCTGTCCCACGCAACACAGTGAGCTATCCACAGTCCCACGTACCACAGGGACCTATCAAATGTCCCACGTAACGCAGTGACCTATCTACTGTCCCACGTAACACAGTGAACCTATCTACTGTCCCACGTAACGCAGTGACCTATCTACTGCCCCACGTAACGCAGTGACCTATCTACTGTCCCACGTAAAACGCAGTGACCTATCTACTGTCCCACGTAACACAGGGACCTATCTACTGTCCCACATAACACAGTGACCATCTACTGCCCCACGTAACACAGTGGCCTATCTACTGCCCCACGTAACACAGTGACCCATCTACTGCCCCACGTAACAGCGACGTGTCTGCTGTCCCACGTAGCACAGTGACCTATCTATCAGAGACCTGCCTCACAACAGACCAATTAAGCGATGGATGTAGTACACAGTGATGACACCTAGCCATCACCTGTCCCACGTAACACAATCGCCTCTACTGTCCCATGTAGCACAGTAACCTATGTACTGTCCCACGTAACATGTGACCTATGTAAGAGTGGCACACGTTACACAGTGACCTATGCTACTGTCCCACGTAACACAGTGACCTATCTACTGCCCCACGTAACACGATGACCTATCTACTGTATCACGTAACACACCTGCCTTATAACAGACCGACGAAGCGAAAGATTAGTACACAGTGATGAACACTAACACCAGCTGCTGGCAGCGGCATGAAACCAGGAGAAAGAATTAGCATTCTGGTCATAGACAGAGCAGGCTCGACACTACAGCACTGATGATACTACCGATGACAGAGCAGGCTCGACACTACAGCACTGATGATACTACCGATGACATAGAGCCAACCTCCACAAACCTCAAGTCACAAGAACGTGGAAACCTGAGGACTGATTCGTGCTGTAAGAGTGACATATTGTTGTAAGACTGTATGGAAATGCTGTAAGAGTGGCACATTGTTGTAGGGACTGTATGGAAATGCTGTAAGAGTGGCACATTGTTGTAGGACTGTATGGAAATGCTGTAAGAGTGGCACATTGTGTAGGACTATATGGTAATGCTGTAAGAGTGACGTATTGTTGTAGGACTGTATGGAAATGCTGTAAGAGAGTGATGTATTGTTTAGGACTGTATGGAAATGCTGTAAGAGTGACGTATTGTTGTAGAACTGTATGGAAATGCTGTAGAGTGGCATATTGTTGTAGGACTATGAAAAATGCTGTAAGAGTGGCACATTGCTGTAGGACTGTACGGGAAAAAGGGGGCCACCAAAGGGTGATCCCCTAAAAACAGCATGACACAAAATCTCCATCAGAAGTCGCTTCCACTTCTTCATAATGTAGACGACCTTCCGTGTTGCCAGGCCAGCTCCTGAGAGGAGAGAAACGTATCAAGGGACGCAACCAAGTCATGACTGAGACGGTGTTGTTCAATTGCCAACCCGGAGCTACTTCCCTTGCTTTTTATAGGCTTTGCTCCCACCGGCCACACGCCACTATTGGGATTTTACACCAAATGAGTGCATATTCCATATAGGTGTCTTAAGGACGAGGATTTGATTATAAACTGATAACGGATCAAAAGACCCCAAAGACCCCCCACCCCCCCCCGATCATCAATCAGAGACATTTTTTTCTCCTCCGCCGATGACGTCATTCAAAATCTTTAAATACATGGTCTTCCCTTTGGCTGACGTCACATGTTAGGCCTTTGCACTCAGGCCAACTCCACTCCATTTGTGTGAAAGACAGGCCGACTCCACTCCATTTGTGCGTAAGACAGGCCAAACTCCACTCCATTTGTGTGAAAGACAGGCCAACTCCATTCCATTTGTGTGAAAGACAGGCCAACTCCACTCCATTTGTGTGAAAGACAGGCCAACTCCATTCCATTGTGTGAAAGACAGGCCAACTCCACTCCATTTGTGTGTAAGACAGGCCAACTCCACTCCATTTGTGTGAAAGACAGGCCAACTCCACTCCATTTGTGTGAAAGACAGGCCAACTCCACTCCATCTGTGCCTACCTTTTTGATTTTTTGAACTCCCATCTCAGTAACTTCCACCAGAAAGAGGTTTCCTGGATTCCTTTCATTTGATCTCCCTCAGAACCTAGCCATTCCCCAGATATATGCTACGTTAGCCATTCCCCAGACACGTGCTACGTTTAACCATTCCCCAGATACATGCTACGTTAGCCATTCCCCAGATACATGCTACGTTAGCCATTTCCCCAGATATATGCTACGTTAGCCATTCCCTAGACACATGCTACGTTAAGCCATTCCCCAGATACATGCTACGTTAGCCATTCCCCAGATACATGCTACGTTAGCCATTTCCCCAGATACAACTACGTTGCTCCTTCAAACGGTGTCCCCCCCCCCCCCCCCCCCCCTTTTTTTTTTTTTTTTTTACGTTTCAAAGTGTTTGCTAACAAATACTTCCCAGGTAAAATGGCAAGGCTTATCAATGGGAATGTTGCATGGAAAAAGGAGGCGTTACTTCGGCAGCAGCCTTCTCTTTCACAAAGTCCGAATCCCTGACAGACGTACAGTGGAGAGAAACCAGACAACAGTGCCATGACAGTGGTTAGACCTATGACCAAGGGTTTCAGATTTTCGAGGACACCTCCGCAACTACGGCAGAACAAACATGTAGCACCCAACACACACACACACACACACACACACACACACACACACACACACACACACACACACACACACACACACATTAAACCAAACCAAACCAACCAAAAATCAAATCGAATTTTGGGCCAGACAGAAGCTCTTACCTGGAAAAAAAAAAAGTTCGCAAATCTACAGCGTGAACTTGCGCTTTTTTTCTAACTCATTTCGTCAACCAACGGACTTAAGAGAGAAGACTGTGTCGGTGACTATCTGTAGATCGTCGTCTTTTTCAGGGGAGAGAACCTTTCTCCATCACCTGGGGGGTCGACTGTTGGAACTGTGTGGAAACAGAATGTGAAGATGACTCGGTCCTCCTTTTTGTTTGTTCATTTTCAAACAACTGTAGATATTCCTGCCTTGCCAAATGAAAGACTTTCATACAAATCAATGAGTCCATTCATTCCCTCACAGGAGAGCTTTTATATGTTCCCCTTCTGATACTTTTTCCTGTGCGCCAACCTAAACTGTTCCCACAAACATGCTGACGATACTTTTTCCTGTGCGCCAACCTAAACTGTTCCCAAACATGTTGACGATACTTTTTCCTAAGAGAACCTGCCATCCTGGATCGCCAGACAAAAGATCGTGCAATTAGCAACAATGTCAATAATCGCCAAGACACGTAACTGCATGATCTTCATGATCTTGGTTCATGAACCAGAACATTGTCAAGAAGTGACACTGGCAAGCTGAAATAAATATGACCAGGGCTGACAACCGGTGCTTCAGTAGAAAAGATTGTGTTAATATAGACCTTTTTGCGGGAAGGTGACAAAGACAAGTCTGATACAGAAAAAAAAAAAAAAAAAACGGTCTGAAGACGATTGTGATAAAGTCAAGAGAAGCCACAGAGACACAAAACGGTCTCGATTGTAAACAGAAACATTTTGTAAAGCATCAGTTCTCGAACCAGTCTCAACACACAGGAGGAAACGGTCGAATGTTGAAACACGCGTGTGAATCTAATGAGAAAGTATTTGCCCTTCCCCTTGATCAAATGTCCTCTCACGGGACATGATCCATTTGAGAGAAGATAGGACTTAAATTTTGATCTGATAGGACTGAAATTTTTATCTGAAAATCAAACGAGCCAGGAGTAACAAAGAACTTCCTGAACAGAGAACCTTCATTCCATTGTATAGTTGACATCCTCTCCGTGGTGACGCTGTATACTGAAGCTGAAGCTGACTTGATGAGAGAAAGCTAACTGTAGCAGCAGCTATGATCACGGAGCAGGAAAGTTAAGGAGTAAAGTATGTGATGAAAGTGGTGATAGTATTGTGCAATGACTGGCTCACTGTAACCATTTTTATTCTGTTTGGAATTTTGATTCAAGGTCACCGTTTGGACGCTGTTTTGTGTTCAGTCACACGATTAGTTCAATTGCTGGAGTATTGTTTTGAAATATCGTGGTCGTATTTGAAACCATCACAACGATACAGTAAACTAGTTCAAACGAGTTCAAAGGCAAGTGGACAGACACACAGGAAAGGGAATTCCACACACACACAAAGAACCCACACAACACATTTCACACACACACACACACGCACAGACACACACGCACGCACGCACACACACACACACACACACACACACACACACATACGCACACCATCATCCACTCACTCACTCACTCACCCACACACGTGTCATCATTAAACTTTGACCTAACAAACTCACCCCAAAATTCCATTCACACAGATTCAGTGATTTTGTGGTGTTGTCTAGGGTGATGCGGACTCTCTGTCCATAAATGACGGCAGAACACATCACTTCCTTCTTCCTGGAGTCCGTAGGTATGTAGTTACTGTTGTGCATGTCTCGTTGTCCACGGTGTGATGTGGAGTGGTACAGTCGGTTGTTTGACCTAAACAGACAGAGCAGACCCAACAAAAATACACCGTATTCTCCTTTGCGCGCATGCACCATGACGTCATGCACAGATTAATGCCGATGCATACCCACGCAGACAGAATTATGTGCATGAATCAAACAAACTGAACTCACAGTCCCGCACGTGCCAAAGATCGATTCTGTGCAGTGGGTAGGTCCTGCCCAGGTTCACCTCATACCAGGGGTGGTCTGTGTACTGGTCTCCGTCCTCCCTGGTGTGATACAGTTGGCAGGGTATTCTCCCGTTGGTGTCGCCATTAGCAGCCGCATCGGGTCCTGTTTGGGTGTCTCGTCCTACCTTATATTAACTGCTTCTGACTGTAAGTACTTTCCCCGGCGCACGTTGACTGTAACAGTACACAGACACTTCACTGGACTGTCTGCGAAATATGTAAGACTTCCCTGTGCCACGTTGACTGTAACTATCACCGACACACACCTGACCATGTCTCAGCGACATGTAAGACTTTCCCGGCGCCACGTTTAGTCATACACAACACACACTCATGTCTGACTGTACACTTTCCCGGCGCACGTTGATACATACAGACACACCACATTGAACATTTCTGAGAGATGGGTAAGCCTTTCCCGGCGCCACGTTGACTGGTACACCTTACTGTCAGATGGTAGACACACACTATAAATTAACATGTCCAATGAGAGAGATATGTAAGACTTTCCCGGCGCCACGTTGACTGTAACATACACAGACACACACATTGAACATGTCTGAGAGAGATGTAAGACTTTCCGCGACCACGTGACTGTAACATCACAGATACTCACATTGACATGTCTGAGAGTATGTAAGACTTCCCCGGCGCCACGTTTGACTGTAACAGACACAGAGACTCACATTGAACATGTCTGAGAGATATGTAGGACTTGCCCGTGCGCCACGTTGACTGTAACATACCACAGATACTCACATTGAACATGTCTGAGAGATATGTAGACGTTCCCGGCGCCACGTTGGACTGTAACATACACAGATAATCATTGAACATGTCCTGAGAGATATGTAAGACTTCCCCGGCGCCATCGTTTGACTGGAACATTACACAGATACTCACATTGAACATGTCGAGAGCTATTTAAGACTTCCCCGCGCCACGTGACTGTAACATACACAGAGACTCCATTGAACATAGTCTGAGATTGAACTTCCTTCGCCACTTGCTGTACCATCACAGATACTCAATTGACATTCTGATGTGAGGGAGGGGCCCGCGAAGGGGCAGGTCAAAAGACAACACAATACAAAAAAATAAAAAATGAGGTGGCGCACGCGCGCGTCGTTTTTGTGCGTGTATGTGTTGCATTTGTGGTGTGTGTGTTGTGTGTGTGGTGTGTGTGTGTTTGTGTGTGTGCTGTGTTACTATTTGTTATTTACTATCATTTTGTTAGTAGTAGTAGTAGTAGTAGTAGTATCGTAGTAGTAGTAGCAGCACAGCATATTAACATGGCAGTCGATAGCAGTAGAGTATTGTCCTTTTCTTGATATAGTTTAGTATAGCTATAACAGTAAAAATTGATTAGCCCAGCAGTCAGTACTCCGTAGTACGATGATTGGGTATACTGGAGCAGCAGCAGACTACAGCAGCAGCATTAGCATAGTATATATTTAGTATGGTACAGCCGCAGCAGCAGCATCAGAAGTAATACGTAGCAGCATTAGCATAGTGCTGGGGTAGTACATTGGTAGCCCGTCAGCAATAAACAGTAGCAGTAGTATAGCATAAAGATTCAGCGCACCTAAACGGCACCAGAAAATGGCCCAATATCACACACACACACACACACAACACACACACAACA
>JADBJO010029099.1:0-15000 GCA_016801955.1 Conus betulinus
CATCGTCTCTTTCTGCCACCGCCGCCACTAGCGACCACACCCACCATTATGATCCTCACTATTGTGTGGTGTCAGCTTCAGAAAAAAAAAGAGAACTCCACCCCAGCTGCCGGTTTACAATCCTTTATTGACGCTGAACGCTTGTAAACAGCCGGTTATGCAAGGGAGAATTTGAAACAAATTAGAAAATTAACAAAAAAAAGTAATTTTGAAGTAACTTTACCATGGACAAACAATCACAAGCCAAAACACGATGCGTTTTGGCCCTCTGAACTCTTCTCAGGCAAGATAAACAATATTTAGAAAAGGAAAATGAAGACAAAAGCAACTCCTTTCTCTTCTCGAATTCGGCGCAAGATGGGCGTGGTTGGTACGTGATGCATCCGTCTTTCTTTGTCATTGTCCCTGACTGTTTTTTATCGACCTGAAGAAGACCTAGGAGAGGGTTGTTTTCTTCTGACCTGAAGAAGACCTAGGAGGGGTTGTTTATCTGACCTAAGAAGACCTAGGAGTGGGTTTGTTTATCTTGTACCTGAAGAAGACCTGGAGAGGGATTTTTGTTGATTTGACCTGGAGAAGACAAGACCTAGGAGGGGGTTTGTTTATATCTGACCTGAAGAAGACCCAGTAGGGGTTGTTTATCTGATCTGAAAAAAACCGAAAAGACCTGTAGAGGTTGTTTATCTTACCTGAAAAGGACCCTGGGAAGGTTTGTTTATCTTAGACGGATGAAGAGAAGACCTAGAGGGGAGGGTTATTTGTTTATCTGATCTGAAGAAGACCAAGAGGGGCGTGTGTGTGTTGTTTATCTCAAGACCTGGGAGGGTGTTTACCTGAAGAAGACCTGAGAGAGGGTTGTTATTTGGAAAGAAGAAGACATGTATGGTTGTATCAAATTGAACCTGAAGAAGACCTGGTAGGGGTTGTATATCTTATCTGAAGACGGCCTGAGAGGGGTTCTGATCTGAAGAAGACCTGGGAGGTTGGTTTATCTGATCTTGAAAGAAGACCTGGGGAGGGGTTTGTTTATCTGATCTGATCTGAAGAGGGTGTGTGTTAGGTATATTGACCTGAAGAAGGACCTGGAGGGTTGCTTAATTTGTTTATCTGACCTGAAGAAGACTTAGGAGGGCCTGTTTATCTTACCTGAGGAAGACCTGGGAAGGGTTGTGTTTATCTGACCTGAAGAAGACCCGGGAGGGGTTTGTTATCTTACCTGAAGAAGACTTAGGAAGGGTTGTTTATCTGACCTGAAGAAGACCTGGGAGGGGTGAGGTGTATCTGACCTGAAGAAGACCTAGGAGGGGGGTGTGTTATCTGACCTGAAGAAGACCTAGGGGGTTGTTTATGTTACCTGAAGAAGACCTAGGAGGGGTTGTTGTCTTACCTGAAGAAGACCTGGGAGGCCAAACGCGTCGTGTTCCGTCTTGCGTTTTGTTTGTCCATGTTAACCGGCGCAGTTACCTGAAGTTACTTCGAAACTTGAGTAGACCAGGTTTGTAAACGTTGTGTTAAGGACGTGATCACTGAGGAGAATTTCAAACGGTCGTGTGACCCGTCCATGGTATACACCAACGGTTGACACATATCTAGTCTGCCTTGACTCACTAAACTAAGGTCATTGACTCATAGTCTGCCTTGTCTCACATAAACTAAGGTCCTTGGCTCATAGTCTTCCTTGACTCACTAAACTAAGGTCATTGACTCATAGTCTGCCTTGTCTCACTAAACTATGGTCATTGGCTGATAGTCTCCCTTGACTCTCTAAAATAAAGTCATTGGCTCATAGTCTGCCTTGACACACTAAACTCATAGGCTCATAGTCTGCCTTGACTCACTAAAACTAAGGTCATTAGGTTGACCTTGACATTGATAGATGGAGGTCATAGTTTGAAGTGCACTGCCTTTCTCATGGTAATTAGTGTTTTATTTAAACCATTATTTTTTTTTGTTTTGCTTTCATCGTTTTTTGAAACACAAAAAAGTACACAGCAACAGCAACAGTCAGAAATTGGCTATAAAACAAGGTAAATATAAATAGATAAATGAATATATATATATATATATATATATATATATATATAAATGAACATAAAAAAGGATTTGGCCTCAGCATAGCATCCTACATGTGTGGTGCAAAGCATGGACACTTGGTGACGGACATAGCACAGTCCAATGCATGGCACATTAGGCAAGCTACTCGTACGTAGTGGAAGCAGGCATAGGGAAAAAAGAGAGAGAGAGGGAAAACAACATGGACGGCAGAAAGAGGGGTCGGTAAAGACAGGCAAGTAGTATGAGGAAAAACGGAGAGAAGGAAAGACAGATGGACGGACAGATGGACAGATAGATGGACGGACAGATGGACAGACAAACTTTTCTGACAGTAATTAGGCCCCTGCCGTCTGGAGTGGCGCCGGCGGCAATGACGTCAAAATGATCTCCCTGCACAGACGGGGAGAATCTCTCACTCGGCCCCCAAGACATGCTAACACGTACAGGTCAGAGTTCGGGGTCACAGCAAAGGTCAAGTAGGAACAACCAAGTTTGAACAGTTGAAAATCACCCTGTGCGGAGAAGAAACAAAATGTGTTTTGAGTGCGAAAAATTGATTTCATCCAGGAACTGGGGGGTCTGTAGATCAGTCCAATGCCATGATAATGTCAAATAAAAATAGCTGAATGATGCATGACTTGTGGGCTCCTAGTGTTTCTATGCCATTGGTAGGGCACTAGGATTTTGGAGAGAACACTCTAGAAGACGACAGGAAAATTAGCGAGTCACGTGGATCGTGCTGCATAGTAAAAAAAAAAAAGAAAAACGAACGAAAAAGAAATCGTCCGAGCAAACATGATGCCGCCATTATTTTCCCTCATCCCTCATTTTGTCATTAGCTTTGATGTTGTTGTTGTTGTTGTTGTTGTTTCATTTCCTTGTTACTCACACCATGCTGGAGTCTTAATTCGCTGTTTTAATAGAACGTTGTCGAAGAGTAGAGGACACACACTGGAAGTACAAGGCCTTTGGTTTGAAATCTGAGAGAGAGAGAGAGAGAGAGAGAGAGAGAGAGAGAGAGAGGAGTGTGTGTGTGTGTGTGGTGGTGGGGGGGGTGTGTTGTTGTTGTTGTTGTTGCTGCTGCTGCTGCTGCTGCTTTTCTCTTTGAATCTGAGTGTCACACCCCACACCCATGTCCACTGCACCAACAGCCTTGTGTCTAACCGCTGTTGCTCCTCCTCCTCCTCCTCTTCCCTCTCCTCCCCCTCCTCTTCCTCTTCCTTCTCCTCCTCCTCTTCCTCCTCTTCTTCCTCCTACTCCTCTTCCTCTCCTCTCTCCTCTCTCCTCCTCCTCCTTGCAGCCCTGGCCAGGACGTGGCTGTGGGGCACTGCTGGTGGTGGCCTCCCTGCTCATCATGATCGACGTGCGCGTGCTCTGGCAGCAGGCGGACTCCCCCGCCTCCACCACCCCCCCCAGTACGTGCAGGGCGGCTGCGGGATGGCTACAGCCACTCCATCACCGACGTCCTCCTCCGCCCCCCGGCTCAGCAGCGTCGGCGTGGCGGCGACAGCAGCGGAGAGAGGTGAGTTTGTTCGGGGCGTCGTGGCCTTAGTATCCTTTCTGTTAGCTCGTGACCACACCCTTTCTCTGCGTGGGACAGCTCGTGACACGCCCTTTCTCTCTGTGTGGACGTTGTGGACAGCTCGTGACACACCCCTTTCTCTCTGTGTGGACGGTGTGGACAGCTCGTGACACACCCCTTCTCTCTGTGTGGACGGGTGTGGACAGCTCGTGACACGCCCTTTCTCTCTGTGTGGGACGTGTGTGGACAGCTCGTGACACACCCTTTCTCTCTGTGTGGACGTTGTGGGCAGCTCGTGACACACCACCCTTTCTCTCTGTGTGGACGTTGTGGGCAGCTCGTGACACACCCCTTTCTCTCTGTGTGGACGTTGTGGGCAGCTCGTGACACACCCTTTCTCTGTGTGAACGGTGTGGGCAGCTCGTGACACACCCTTCTCTCTCTGTGTGGACGGCGTGGACAGCTCGTGACACACCCTTTCTCTCTGTGTGGACGGTGTGGGCTGTTTAGCATACATACTTTTTTGGTTGGTTGGTTCGTTTGTTTGTTGACTGGAATCGGTGCGATCAGTCGGTGTGAACGAATGGTGTTTACTCTAAGTCGTCTCTGTGGCCAGTCTACAAAGATCGCCGGAATCTTCGGAAATGGGAATAAAGATGGGTATTCTACATACACCATGTTAGCAATCTACAAAGCTTGCTAAAATCCCCAGAAATGTGAATAAAGATGGGGTTTTTAAATTTTTTGTTTTACATACACTGTGTTAGCAATCTACAAAGATTGCTGGAATCCCCAGAAATGGGAACGAAAAGGGCTACTCCACATACACCTTGTTAGCAATCTACAAAGATTGCTGGCATCCCCAGAAATGTGGACAAAAAGGGGTACACTACACACACCGTGTTAGCAATCTACAAAGATCGCTAAAATTCACCAAAACGTGGACAAAAGAGTTTACTCTGCATTAAAGGGGTACAGACTTTCTAATGGAGTCGGCGCTGTATGTGAATGCGAAGGAATCCCGTTTCATTGTACATAATCACTGTTCTCAATCTTCAAAGACCGCTGGACTCGGCAGAAATGTGGACAAAGAGCGGTACTGTACGTACACTGTGTTAGCCATGTACAAAGACTGGTGGACTCCACAGAAATGGGAGTAAAAAGATGACAGTGATGTTACAATAATAATAATAAGAATACTGTTATCAGTTGACAGAAATGGTGGACAGACACATAAGCCTATAAGCAGGAGACTGTGGTAGCTGCAGCGTTCACATAATTGTAACTGCCCAAACACCTGTGTTCGACAACCGTCGAATGAACGAAAAGCCTGCGGGTTGTGACAGCAGAGTAAAATGTCAAATGCTTACAACTCGTGCCATGAATATGTAAAATATGGGGCACAGACTAAAATGTCAAATGCTTACAACTCGTGCCATGAATATGTAAAATATGGGCCACAGACTAAAATGTCAAATACTTACAACTCGTGCCACGAAGATATAATTAGGGGCCACAGAGTAAAATGTCCAAAATACTTACAACTTGCGCCACGATCGTGTAAATAGGGGCCATTTTTTCCGTGTACTCCTGGACGAGATTTGATGAAGGTTTGCAGGTCAATAGATGTGGTAGAGGACAGGGAATTTATCGTTGCTTGTGTGGGCCGCACGCCACAATTACAATTTTGGATTAAAACACCTTATAATCCAAGTCACCGTTTTGAGGGCTACCGTAAATTTGAGCCAGCATTTGGTGTTGAACTGATAATTGATCCAAAGAACAAGTCCCCATCAATTATTTCCCTTGTTTGGGTGGATTTTCACCAATGAGATCACAAAAAAAAAGTCTTCAAATTCCTGACCTTCCCTTAGTGTACGCACATTTCAGGCCTTTTCACTCACCCCGTGACACTATCATTGCGCCGGCTGGAAGCACCCCCAAATAGTCCCATGCTTTCCATTTTAGTCTGTCTGCTTGGAACCACCTGGCTTGTACCTTGAAGGGCATCGGAGAGAAAATGAGGAGAATCAACTTTCAGACACCATAACAATTCTCAAAGCAATCTAACTGCGTCATCTATAAATACTCGATTCCTTAAGCAAGACCTTGGCGCATCATTTGTTTGTGTGTGTGTGTGTGTGTGTGTGTGTGTGTGTGTGTGTGTGAGTGTGTGTGTGTGTGTGCAGCCTGTGTGATCTACATGATACTGACTTCGACCTTTTTTTTTCAATCAGGTGGAGGTTACTCTCCGGACACAAAGAGGGCCCCCGGGACAACAGCCCCCCGCGGCGGAGTTTGAATATCCATGACCTTCTCTCGGACATCGGGGCAGAGGGAGGAGCGAGCCCGGTGGAGGGGGCGAATGAGGGGAGGGGGTGAGAGAGGGACTCTTGCGGACCCCGTCAAGGTGGGGAGGAGGAGGGAGGCGGAGGTGGGTGCCAGTTGGAAGGTGGAGGAGGAGGAGGTGAGGGCGCCCTCTGCAGAGCTGACCAGGGCGGTTGTGAAGGAAGCGGACAGTCTGATCAGATATGCCAAGTAGGTTTGAGTGGTGTGTGTGTGTGTGTGTGTGTGTGTGTGTGTGTGTGTGTACGCGCGAGTTTTGTGTGTGTATGTGTGTGTGTGTGTGCGTGCGCGCGCGCGCGCGTGTGTGTGTGTGTGTGTGTGTGTGTGTGTGTGTGTGTGTGTGTGTGAACGTGAGCATGCATTTTCATTAATGTGTTCGTAGGTGTTAAATGTCATGCTTTAAAACGGCGGTTGAGTTTATTCGTTCGGCTGTCCTTCGGTGCGTGCATGCGTCAGTGTGTGTGTGTGTGTGGTGTGTGTGTGTGTGTGTGTCTGCGCGCGCGCGCGCGTGTGTGTGTGTGTGTGTGTGTGTGTGTCTGCGCATAAGTGTGTGTGTGTGTGTGTGTGTGTGTGTGTGTGTGTGTGTATATGTGTGTGTGTGTGTGTGTGTGTGTGTACAGGTGCGTGCGTGTGTGTGTGGTATGTGGTGTGTGTGTGTGTGTGTGTGTGTGTGTGTGTGTGTGTGTGCGCGCGACTCGGATTCGGACATAGTGTTTCAAGAACCCCTTAAAAAAATCAGTATGCGCAACACGGTGATAACATTATGTTAGGACATTGGACCGCATACAGTGATAATGACTGTACTTTTCATAGGTATGCTGTTGTTGGCATGTTTTGTGATAGTGATTTGTAAATTACAGACAGAGAGAGAGAGTGAGTAAGCGTGTGTGTGTGTGCGTGCATGCAGCGTGCGTGCGTGCGTGCGTGCGCGCGCGCGCGCGTGTGTGTGTGTGTGTGTGTGTGTTTTGGGTGAAGCACATACTTCAGCATGTGCCTACGTGCTGTGTGTTGTTGCGGATGATGTACATGTCTGTTCACACGTGTTCCGCAGAGCCTTGAAGCTGAAACCGCACAGCAAATGGATCGTCCTTGACGTCACATCCGGAAGGTGCGAGCAACTGCAAGCAGCGCCCTCTGACTGGAAAATTTTAGCTCTGGGGGAAGCAGCCAGTCTGAAAGGATGCAGGTAAGGGCGAGCACTCTGTTCCGCGCCGGGTATCCGACTGTCTCGGAAGAAATTATGGGGTTTCGTACGGTAGACCTGATCCCCGTTTGTGAGGGGGAGCTCAGTTGACCTGATCCCCGTTTGTAAGGGGAAGCTTACAGTTGACCTGATCCCCGTTTGTGAGGTGGAGCTTACGGTTGACCTGATCCCCGTTTGTGAGGGGGAGCTTACGGTTGACCTGATCCCCGTTTGTGAGGGGGAGCTTACGGTTGACCTGATTCCCGTTTGTGAGGGGGAGCTTACGGTTGACCTGATTCCCGTTTGTGAGGGGGAGCTTACGGTTGCACGAACATGGGAGTCGAGTCTCGGCCACACTGACGACAACCTGGTGCAAGTGATTGCTAGGACTCTACCAAGATGCAGACGGCGCTGTTCTCGTGAAGAACAACCCAGAAACTTCTTCCACCCAGCTGTAGAAAAGCGTTGTCAGTTCAGGTGGGCAGGACATGCACACCGTATGGATGTAAATCGTCTCCCAAAGAGACTGTTCTATGGCCAGCTGCTGGAAGGCAAGCGTTCCTATGGAGGACAACAGAAGCGCTACAAGACGCACTGAAGGCTCACTGAAGAGCTGTAGCATCGCCCCTGCCTCCTGGGAAGAAGCTGCACAAGATCGCTCAACCTGGCGCACCATGATCAAATCCGGAGTGAAAGACTTTGAAACGAGGCGAGTGGAGGCACAGGAACAAAAACGTCAGCTTCGGGGCTTCGGGAAAAAAAAAAAAAACAGAGCAAGCACCACCTTTCAGCCTGGCTCACCTCCAAGTCTGCCCTGACCACTCCAACAGACTATTCAATGCAAGGATCAGCCTGATCAGCCATCTTGGTACGCACACCACCACCACCCAGTGATAGCAGAAGTCGTGGTCATCTTCGTACACACACCACCACCCAGTGATAGCAGAAGTCGTGGTCATCTTCGCCTGCGAAGGACAAACAACGACAACGAGAGGAATGCGCCAGGGTGTTTGTATCTCACCGGGTATTCTGAGCATCAGTCGGGAGAATGACTATCATACAAGAAGCGCTCCAACACTCCGACACATTCATATCCACTGCAGGGCACAGTCTTCAGTTTGCCAGTGTGTTCTACAGGAAGGCAGCGAAGCCACAAGCGTAGAGATCAAGAAAGACAAGCAAGCGAACCGACATGCTGTCGGAGAGTTACAGCCCTTTAAAAGCCGAGCAGCCCATCTGACGTCAGGCAAGCTTTTTTTTTTTTTTTTTGTAAACTGTAACCGCGATGAGGTCTGGGAGTACTTAAACTGAATTTTCACTGAAAAAAAAAACCATGGCGCTCTGTTGTTCTTCTTGCAAACTTCATAAACGCGCTGTTAGGTGTTACTGACATTGTCTGTCAAGATTCTGTTGGAACAACATTGTCTATCAAGGCTCTTTTGGAACAACATTGCCTATCAAGGTTCTGTCGGAACAACATTGACCATAAGGTTCTGTTGGAACAACATTTTTCATCAACTTCTATTGGAACAACATTGTCTATCAAAGCTCTGTTGGAACAACATTGTCTATCTAGGTTCTTTGGAACATTATTGTCCCTCAAGGTTCTGTTGGAACAACATTGTCCATCCAGGTTCTGTTGGGACAACATTGTCTATAAAGGTACTGTTGGAAAAACATTGTTTATGAAGGTTCTGTTGGAACAACATTGTCTATGAACGTTCTTTTTTAACAACATTGTCTATGAAGGTTCTGTTGGAACAACATTGTTCATGAAGGTACTGTTGGAACAACATTGTCTATGAAGGTTCTGTTGGAACAACATTGTCTGTGAAGGTTCTGTTGGAACAACATTGTCTATGAAGGTTCTGTTGGAACAACATTGTCTATGAAGCATCTGTCAGAACAACATTGTCTATGAAGGTTCTGTCGGAACAACACTGTCTATCAAGGATCTGTTGGAACAACATTGTCTATCAAGGTTCTCTTGGAACAACGTTGTCCATAAGGTTCTGTTGGAACAGCATTGTCTATGAAGGTTCTATTGGAACAACATTGTCTATGAAGGTTCTGTCGGAACAACATTATCTATGAAGGTTCTGTTTGAACAACACTGTCTATGAAGGTTCTGTCGGAACAACATTGTTTATGAAGATTCTGTTGGAGCAACATTGCCCATAAGGTTCTGTCGGAACAACATTGTCTATGAAGGTTCTGTTGGAACAACATCGTCTATGAAGGTTCTGCTGAACAACATTGTCCATAAAGGTTCTGCTGGAACAACATTGTCTATGAAGGTTCTGCTGGAACAACATTGTCTATGAAGGTTCTGTTGGAACAACATTGTCTATGAAGGTTCTGCTGGAACAACATTGTCTATGAAGGTTCTGTTGGAACAACATTGTCCATGAAGGTTCTGTTGGAACAACACTGTCCATAAAGGTTCTGTTGGAACAATACTGTCCATAAAGGTTCTGTTGGAACAATACTGTCCATAAAGGTTCTGTTGGAAGAACATTGTCTATGAAGGTACTGTTGGAACGTCACTGTCCATACAGGTTCTGTTGGAACAACATTGTCCATGAAGGTTCTGTTTGAACAACACTGTCCATAAGGTTCTGTTGGAACAACACTGTCCATAAAGGTTCTGTTGGAACAACATTGTCTATGAAGGTACTGTTGGAACGACACTGTCTATAAAGGTTCTGTTGGAACAACATTTTTCAAGCAGATCAGTGCAGCTTGCGTGGCTGCTTCTAAGGAGTTCAGGCCCCCCAGTCTCATTTCTAGGGAGTTCAGACCCACAGTCTCACTTCTGGGGAGTTCAGACCCCCAGTCTCACTTCTATTGAGTTCAGACCCCCAGTCTCACTTCTATTGAGTTCAGACCCCCAGTCTCACTTCTATTGAGTTCAGACCCCACAGTCTCACTTCTATTGAGTTCAGACTCCCAGTCTCACTTCTATTGAGTTCAGACCCCCCCAGTCTCACTTCTATTGAGTTCAGACCCCCAGTCTCACTTCTAATGAGTTCAGACCCCCCCAGTCTCACTTCTATTGAGTTCAGACCCCACAGTCTCACTTCTATTGAGTTCAGACCCCCCCAGTCTCACTTCTATTGAGTTCAGACCCCACAGTCTCATTTCTAGGGAGTTCAAACCCACAGTCTCACTTCTAGGGAGTTCAGACCCCCAGTCTCACTTCTATTGAGTTCAGACCCCACAGTCTCACTTCTAGGGAGTTCAGACCCCCAGTCTCACTTCTATTGAGTTCAGACCCCCCAGTCTCATTTCTAGGGAGTTCAGACCCCCCCAGTCTCACTTCTAGGGAGTTCAAAACCCCACAGTCTCACTTCTAGGGAGTTCAGACTCCACAGTCTCACTTCTATTGAGTTCAGACCCCACAGTCTCACTTCTAGGGAGTTCAGACCCCCAGTCTCACTTCTATTGAGTTCAGACCCCACAGTCTCACTTCTATTGAGTTCAGACCCCACAGTCTCATTTCTAGGGAGTTCAAACCCCACAGTCTCACTTCTAGGGAGTTCAGACCCCACAGTCTCACTTCTATTGAGTTCAGACCCCACAGTCTCACTTCTAGGGAGTTCAGACCCCCAGTCTCACTTCTAGGGAGTTCAGACCCCCCAGTCTCATTTTCTAGGGAGTTCAGACCCCCCCAGTCTCACTTCTAGGGAGTTCAGACCTCCCTGTCTCACTTCTAGAGAGTTCAGACCCCCCCCCCCCCCCCCGTCTCACTTCTATGGAGTTCAGACCCCCCCCCCCCCCCGTCTCACTTCTAGGGAGTTGAGAGACCCCCAAGTCTCACTTCTAGGGAGTTCAGACCCCACAGTCTCACTTCTAGGGAGTTCAGACCCCCCCCCCAGTCTCAGTTCTAGGGAGTTCAGACCCCCCGTCTTACTGCTAGGGAGTTCAGACCCCCAGCCTCACTTCTAGGGAGTTCAGACCCCCCACCCCAGTCTCACTTCTAGGGAGTTCAGACCCCCCCACCCAGCCTCACTTCTAGGGAGTTCAGACCCCCCACCCCAGTCTCACTTCTAGGGAGTTCAGACCCCCCACCCCAGTCTCACTTCTAGGGAGTCCAGACCCCCCACCCCAGTCTCACTTCTAGGGAGTTCAGACCCCCAATCTCACTTCTAGGGATTTCAGACACCCCAGTCTCACTTCTAGGGAGTTCAGACCCCCAGTCTCACTTCTATTGAGTTCAGACCCCCAGTCTCACTTCTTGTGAGTTAACACCCCCCCCCCCCCCCCCCCCCCCCGTCTCTCTTCTATGGAGTTCAGACTTCCCAGTCTCACTTCTAGGTAGTTCAGACCCCCCCCCCCCCCCAGTCTCACACTTCTAGGGAATTCAGACCCCCGGTCTCACTTCTAGGGAGTTCAGACCTTCCAGTCTCACTGCTAGGGAGTTCAGACCCCCCAGTCTCACTGCTAGGGAGTTCAGACCCCCCAGTCTCACTGCTAGGGAATTCAGACCCCCCAGTCTCACTGCTAGGGAGTTCAGACCCCCCAGTCTCACTGCTAGGGAGTTCAGACCCCCCAGTCTCACTGCTAGGGAGTTCAGACCCCTCAGCCTCACTGCTAGGGAGTTCAGACCCCCCCCGGTCTCATTTCTAGGGAGTTCAGACCCCAGTCTCACTGCCAAGGAGTTCAGACCCCACAGTCTCACTGCCAAGGAGTTCAGACCCACAGTCTCACTTCAAGGGAGTTCAGACCCCTCAGCCTCACTGCTAGGGAGTTCAGACCCCCCCCCAGTTTCACTGCTAGGGAGTTCAGACCCCCCAGTCTCACTGCTAGGGAGTTCAGACCCCCCAGTCTCACTGCTAGGGAGTTCAGACCCCCCAGTCTCACTGCTAGGGAGTTCAGACCCCCCAGTCTCACTGCTAGGGAGTTCAGACCCCCCAGTCTCACTGCTAGGGAGTTCAGACCCCCCAGTCTCACTGCTAGGGAGTTCAGACCCCCCCAGTCTCACTGCTAGGGAGTTCAGACCCCCAGTCTCACTGCTAGGGAGTTCAGACCCCCCCCCACCCGCCCGTCTCACTTCTAGGGAGTTCAGACCCCCTAGTCTCACTCGAATTTCACACCGAACCGCCGCCACAGCAAAGGTCGCCATGTTGTCAAAAGGATATCCCAGAATGCTCGGACATGGCCTTGACGCGCTGGGACCCAGTCATTTCCATGGAGTTTTTTTTTTTTTTAATGGTAAAGCAATGAGAGCAGTAATATCCCTTTCATGTTTATGTTTTTTATCTTCTTACTCGCAGCAGAGTTCCAGGAACTCTCACTCCCACCCCGACTCCCCCCCCCCCCCCCTCCCCAGACATACACACACGTAGGAAACACACACACACACACACACACACACACACACACACACACACACACACACACACACACCAGAGTTTACAACAGAATCAAGAGCCTTGAGTCTTGAGACAGAATGCAGAAACAAAGAAAAGAAAGAAAGAAAAATAAAAAAAGAATAATCTTGACCCGCAGCTGAAGGCAACAAACAAAAACAGCAAGCAGCGTTACAGTGGATGAACGGAGGGTGAAAGAGGTGGATCCCTCCAAACGGCTGGCGGGTAGGGGGGGGGGGGGGGGGGGGTCATTCTGAACGAAGACAAGAGGTCAACAACAGAGGTGAAGACCACGCCGTCAAGAACTGGTGTCTCCCAGGACATGGCTCCACGTCATCTGGGGCACCAGGTCTGTCAGTTTCCCAGTGATGATAACGCTGTCCAGGTCACTGAGGATATCCGGCCTTCTGTATGGAAAGCCAGGTGTGTCAACTTCCCGCTGAAGATAACGCTGTAAAGGTTGCTGATGATATTTGGAAATCTGTATGGAAAACCACGTGTGTCAACTTTCCCGCTGAAGATAACGCTGTAAAAGTCACTGAGGATATCCGGCCTTGTTTATGGTAAACCAGTTGTGTCAATTTCCCGCTGAAAATAACGTTGTAAAAGTCACTGAGTATATCCGGCCTTGTTTATGGAAAACCAGGTGTGTCAACTTCACGCTGAAGATAACGCTGTAAAAGTCACTGAGGATATCTGGCCTTGTTTATGGTAAACCAGGTGTGTCAACTTCCCGCTGAAGATAACGCTATAAATGTCACTGAGGATATCCAGCCTTGTTTATGGAAAACCAGGTGTGTCAACTTCACGCTGAAGATAACGCTATAAATGTCACTGAGGATATCCAGCCTTGTTTTTGGAAGACCAAGTGTGTCAACTTCCCGCTGAAGATAACGCTATTAAGGTCACTGAGGATAACGCTATTAGGGTCACTGAGGATATCCGGCCTTCTGTATGGAAAACGAATTGGGTCAACTTCCTGTTGAAGATAACGCTGTAAACATCACTGAGGACATCCAGCCTTGTTTATTGAAAACCAGGTGTGTCAACTTCCCAGTGAGGATAATACTATAAATGTCACTGAGGATATCCAGCCATGTTTATGGAAAACCAGGTGTGTCAACTTCCCGCTGAAGATAACGCTGTAAATGTCACTGGGGATATCCAGTCTTGTTTATGGAAAACCAAGTGTGTCAACTTCCCGCTGAAGATAACGCTATAAATGTCACTGAGGATATCCAGCCTTGTTCATGGAAAACCAGGGTGTGTCAACTTCACGCTGAAGATAACGCTGTAAAAGTCACTGAGGATATCCGGCCTTGTCTGGAAAACCAGTTGCGTCAACTTCCCGCTGAAGATAACGCTGTAAAGGTCACTGAGGATATCCAGCCTTGTTTATGGAAAACCAGGTGTGCCATCTTCCCAGTGAAGATACCGTTCTGCAAGTCACTATTGATATCCAACCTTCTGTATGGAACATCAGGTGTGTCACCTTCCCAGAAACGATAAGACTACAAGTTATCGGTGAGATCCAGCCTTCTTTGTACAGTAAAGATAGCACTGCAAGTCACTGGTGATATCTAGTCTTCTTTGTACAGTGAAAATAACACTGCAAGTCACTGGTGATATCTAGTCTTCTTTGTACAGTGAAGATAACACTGCAAGTCACTGGTGATATCTAGTCTTCTTTGTACAGTGAAGATAACACTGCAAGTCACTGGTGATATCTAGTCTTCTTTGTAGAAAGCCAGATCTGTCAACTTCCCAGTGAAGATATACCACTCTACAAGTCACTGATACAGTCCCCATCCTACTCTCTAGTATGGGCGCGAGAGCTGGACACCGTCGATGAATGTTAAGCAAAAACTCCTGGACTTTAGAAGACAAATATTTCCGGTGTCCTGTTCCAACCAAGGAACTTCAGGCAGATTACGGTGCCGGCAAGCCCTTACTGAACGCTGTTGTGTCTGGCACTGCCTCGGCCTGATCTACCCGCAAGCCTGAGCCTGCCTCCAAGAAACTTCCAGAAGACCAGTCGTTGTCAACAGACCTGTGTAGCAGCCTTAAATAGGAAGCAATCATCACCAAATGTGGTGTACTTCATGAAAAACGGATGCCGAGCTTTGTATTTAGCTGTGGTATTTGTAACTTTATTGTCCGATCTCGAGTCAGAGCTAAGCGTCGAACACCCCTGGCCCTACCACGGCCAGTCTGCCAACTGGTACTGGCTGCCGAAGTGAAATCCATCACTGACACAGTTTCTGAATGATCTTCATCACTTTCACTGCTACGATCACTTTCTTGAGGCGAAAATTACTCATCAGAATTCATGTCAGCAAGATGTTGCCAGTGAAGAATTTCTTCTCTCGATATTGGGCGCTTTCGATCCATTGTTATTTTAGAACCCCCCCCCCCCCCCCCCCCCCGCCACCCGATCTCCTCCCCCCCCCCCCCCCCCCCCCCCCAAAAAAAAGAAACAAAATCTCGCTTTGAGACTTGACATACGCAAAGACCAACTCACA
>JADBJO010029100.1:5000-19410 GCA_016801955.1 Conus betulinus
GAACCCGAACCCGAACCCGAACCCGAACCCGAACCCGAACCCGAACCCGAACCCGAACCCGAACCCGAACCCGAACCCCCGAACCCGAACCCGAACCCGAACCCGAACCCGAAACCCGAACCCGAACCCGAACCCGAACCCGAACCCGAACCCGAACCCGAACCCGAACCCGAACCCGAACCCGAACCCGAACCGAACCCGAACCCGAACCCGAACCCGAACCCGAACCCGAACCCGAACCCGAACCCGAACCCGAACCCGAACCCGAACCCGAACCCGAACCCGAACCCGAACCCGAACCCGAACCCGAACCCCGAACCGAACCCGAACCCGAACCCGAACCCGAACCCGAACCCGAACCCGAACCCGAACCCGACCCGAACCCGAACCCGAACCCGAACCCGAACCCGAACCCGAACCCGAAAACCCGAACCCGAACCCGAACCCGAACCCGAACCGAACCCGAACCCGAACCCGAACCCGAACCCGAACCCCGAACCCGAACCCGAACCCGAACCCGAACCCGAAACCCGAACCCGAACCCCGAACCCGAACCCGAACCCGAACCCGAACCCGAACCCGAACCCGAAACCCCCGAACCCGAACCCGAACCCGAACCCGAACCCGAACCCGAACCCGAACCCGAACCCGAAACCGAACCCGAACCCGAACCCGAACCCGAACCCGAACCCGAACCCGAACCCGAACCCGAACCCGAACCCGAACCCGAACCCGAAACCGAACCCGAACCCGAACCCGAACCCGAACCCGAACCCGAACCCGAAACCCCGAACCCGAACCCGAACCCGAACCCGAACCCGAACCCGAAACCCGAACCCGAACCCGAACCCGAACCCGAACCCGAACCCGAACCCGAACCCGAACCCGAACCCGAACCCGAACCCGAACCCCCGAACCCGAACCCGAACCCGAACCCCGAACCCGAACCCGAACCCGAAACCCGAACCCGAACCCGAACCCGAACCCGAACCCGAACCCGAACCCGAACCCGAACCCGAACCCGAACCCGAACCCCCGAACCCGAACCCGAACCCGAACCCGAACCCGAACCCGAACCCGAACCGAACCCGAAACCCGAACCCGAACCCGAACCCGAACCCGAACCCGAACCCGAACCCGAACCCGAACCCGAACCCGAACCCGAACCCGAACCCGAACCCGAACCCGAACCCGAACCCGAACCCGAACCCGAACCCGAACCCGAACCCGAACCCGAACCCGAACCCGAACCCGAACCCGAACCCGAACCCGAACCCGAACCCGAACCCGAACCCGAACCCGAACCCGAACCCGAACCCGAACCCGAACCCGAACCCGAACCCGAACCCGAAACCCGAACCCGAACCCGAACCCGAACCCGAACCCGAACCCGAACCCGAACCCGAACCCGAACCCGAACCCGAACCCGAACCCGAACCCGAACCCGAACCCGAACCGAACCCGAACCCGAACCCCCGAACCCGAACCCGAACCCGAACCCGAACCCGAACCCGAACCCGAACCCGAACCCGAACCCGAACCCGAACCCGAACCCGAACCCGAACCCGAACCCGAACCCGAAACCCGAACCCCCGAACCCGAACCCGAACCCGAACCCGAACCCGAAACCCGAACCCGAACCCGAAACCCGAACCCGAACCCGAACCCGAACCCGAACCCGAACCCGAACCCCCGACCCGAACCCGAACCCGACCCCCGAACCCGAACCCGAACCCGAACCCGAACCCGAACCCGAACCCGAACCCGAACCCGAACCCGAACCCCCGAACCCGAACCCGAACCCGAACCCGAACCCGAACCCGAACCCGAACCCGAAACCCGAACCCGAACCCGAACCCGAACCCGAACCCGAACCCGAACCCGAACCCGAACCCGAACCCGAACCCGAACCCGAACCCGAACCCGAACCCGACCGAACCCGAACCCGAACCCGAACCCGAACCCGAACCCGAACCCGAACCCGAACCCGAACCCCCGAAACCGAACCCGAACCCGAACCCCCGAACCCCCGAACCCGAACCCGAACCCCGACCCGAACCCGAACCCGAACCCGAACCCGAACCCGAACCCGAACCCGAACCCGAACCGAAACCCGAACCCGAACCCGAACCCGAACCCGACCCCGAACCCGAACCCGAACCCGAACCCGAACCCGAACCCGAACCCGAACCCGAAACCGAACCCGAAACCCGAACCCGAACCCGAACCCGAACCCGAACCCGAACCCGAACCCGAACGAACCCGAACCCGAACCCGAACCCGAACCCGAACCCGAACCCGAACCCGAACCCGAACCCGAACCCGAACCCGAACCCGAACCCGAACCCGAACCCGAACCCGAACCCGAACCCGAACCCGAAACCCGAACCCGAACCGAACCCGAACCCGAACCCGAACCCGAACCCGAACCCCCGAACCCGAACCCGAACCCGAACCCGAACCCGAACCCGAACCCGAACCCGAACCCGAACCCGAACCCGAACCGAACCCGAACCCGAACCCGAACCCGAACCCGAACCCGAACCCGAACCCGAACCCGAACCCGAACCCGAACCCGAACCCGAACCCGAACCCGAACCCCGAACCCCGAACCCGAACCCGAACCCGAAACCCGAACCCGAACCCGAACCCGAACCCGAACCCGAACCCGAACCCGAAACCCGAACCCGAACCCCCGAACCCGAACCCGAAACCCGAACCCGAACCCGAACCCCCGAACCCGAACCCGAACCCGAAACCCGAACCCGAACCCGAACCCGAACCCGAACCCGAACCCGAACCCGAACCCGAACCCGACCGAAAACCCGAACCCGAACCCGACCCGAACCCGAACCCGAACCCGAACCCGAACCCGAACCCGAACCCGAACCCGAACCCGAACCCCGAACCCGAACCCGAACCCGAAACCCGAACCCGAACCCGAACCCGAACCCGAACCCGAACCCGAACCCGAACCCGAACCCGAACCCGAAACCCGAACCCGAACCCGAACCCGAACCCGAACCCGAACCCGAACCGAACCCGAACCCGAACCCGAACCCGAACCCGAACCCGAACCCGAACCCGAACCCGAACCGAACCCGAACCCGAACCCGAACCCGAACCCGAACCCGACCCCGAACCCGAACCCGAACCCCCGAACCCGAACCCGAACCCCCGAACCCGAACCCGAACCCGAACCCGAACCCGAACCCGAACCGAACCCCCGAACCCGAACCCGAACCCGAACCCGAACCCGAACCCGAACCCGAACCCGAACCCGAACCCGAACCCCGAACCCGAACCCCCCGAACCCGAACCCCGAACCCCCGAAACCCGAACCCGAAACCCGAACCCGAACCCGAACCCGAACCCGAACCCGAACCCGAACCCCCGA
Organism: Conus betulinus; assembly: GCA_016801955.1. Classification (NCBI taxonomy): domain Eukaryota; kingdom Metazoa; phylum Mollusca; class Gastropoda; order Neogastropoda; family Conidae; genus Conus; species Conus betulinus. The sequence goes on from JADBJO010029100.1 coordinate 8,398, forward strand.
ACCCGAACCCGAACCCGAAACCCGAACCCGAACCCGAAACCCGAACCCGAACCCGAACCCGAACCCGAACCCGAACCCCCGAAACCCCCCGAACCCGAACCCCGAACCCGAACCCCGAACCCGAACCCGAACCCGAACCCGAACCCGAACCCGAAACCCGAACCCCCGAACCCGAACCCGAACCCGAACCCCGAACCCGAACCCGAACCCGAACCCGAACCGAACCCGAACCCGAACCCGAACCCGAACCCGAACCCGAACCCGAACCCGAACCCGAACCCGAACCCGAACCCGAACCCGAACCCGAACCCGAACCCGAACCCGAACCCGAACCCGAACCCGAACCCGAACCCGAACCCGAACCCGAACCGAACCCGAACCCGACCCGAACCCGAACCCGAACCCGAACCCGAACCCGAACCCGAACCCGAACCCGAACCCCCGAACCCGAACCCGAACCCGAACCCGAACCCGAACCCGAACCCCCGAACCCGAACCCGAACCCGAACCCGAACCCGAACCCGAACCCGAACCCGAACCCGAACCCGAACCCGAACCCGAACCCCGAACCCGAACCCGAACCCGAACCCGAACCCGAACCCGAACCCGAACCCCCGAACCCCGAACCCGAACCCCGAACCCGAACCCGAACCCGAACCCGAACCCGAACCCGAACCCGAACCCGAACCCCGAACCCGAACCCGAACCCGAAACCCGAACCCGAACCCGAACCCGAACCCGAACCCGAACCCGAAACCCCCGAACCCGAACCCGAACCCGAACCCGAACCCGAACCCGAACCCGAACCCGAACCCGAACCCGAACCCGAACCCGAACCCGAACCCGAACCCGAACCCGAACCCCGAACCCGAACCCGAACCCGAACCCGAACCCGAACCCGAACCCGAACCCCCCCGAAACCCGAACCCGAACCGAACCCGAACCCGAACCCGAACCCGAACCCGAACCCGACCCGAACCCGAACCCGAACCCGAACCCGAACCCGACCCCGAACCCGAACCCGAACCCGAACCCCCGAAACCCGAACCCCCGAACCCGAACCCGAACCCGAAACCCGAACCCGAACCCCCGAACCCGAACCCGAAACCCGAACCCGAACCCGAACCCGAACCCGAAACCCGAACCCGAACCCGAACCCGAACCCGAACCCGAACCCGAACCCGAACCCGAACCCGAACCCGAACCCGAACCCGAACCCGAACCCGAACCCGAACCCGAACCCGAACCCGAACCCGAACCCGAACCCGAACCCCCGAACCCGAACCCGAACCCGAACCCGAACCCGAACCCGAACCCGAACCCGAACCCGAACCCGAACCCGAACCCGAACCCGAACCCGAACCCGAACCCGAACCCGAACCCGAACCCGAACCCGAAACCCGAACCCGAACCCGAACCCGAACCCGAACCCGAACCCGAACCCGAAAACCCGAACCCGAACCCGAACCCGAACCCGAACCCGAACCCGAACCCGAACCCGAACCCGAACCCGAACCCGAACCCGAACCGAACCCGAACCCGAACCCGAACCCGAACCCGAACCCCCGAACCCGAACCCGAACCCGAACCCGAACCCGAACCCGAACCCGAACCCGAACCGAACCCGAACCCCGAACCCGAACCCGAACCCGAACCCGAACCCGAACCCGAACCCGACCCGAACCCGAACCCGAACCCGAACCCGAACCGAACCCCGAACCCGAACCCGAACCCGAACCCGAAACCCGAACCCGAACCCGAACCCGAACCCGAACCCGAACCCGAACCCGAACCCGAACCCGAACCCGAACCCGAACCCGAACCCGAACCCGAACCCGAACCCCCCGAACCCGAACCCGAACCCGAACCCGAACCCGAACCCGAACCCGAACCGAACCCGAACCCGAACCCGAACCCGAACCCGAACCCGAACCCGAACCCGAACCCGAACCCGAAAACCCGAACCCGAACCCGAACCCCCGAACCCGAACCCGAACCGAACCCGAACCCGAACCCGAACCCGAAACCCGAACCCGAACCCCGAACCCCCGAACCCGAACCCGAAACCCGAACCCGAACCCGAACCCGAACCCGAACCCGAACCCGAAAAACCGAACCCGAAACCCGAAACCCGAAACCCCCGAACCCGAACCCGAACCCCCCGAACCCGAACCCGAACCCGAACCCGAACCCGAACCCGAACCCGAACCCGACCCGAACCCGAACCCGAAACCCGAACCCGAAACCCCGAACCCGAACCCGAACCCGAACCCGAACCCGAACCCCGAACCCGAACCCGAACCCCGAACCCGAAACCGAACCCGAACCCGAACCCGAACCCGAACCCGACCCCCGAAACCCGAACCCCGAAACCCGAACCCGAACCCCCGAACCGAAAACCCGAACCCGAACCCGACCCCCCGAAGCTAGGTCAGGTTTCATAAGGATATGATGTCATCATAAAATCTACTTTTAGCATTTGTTCACAAATTTGTAAAATATAGTCCTGTAGCACATCATTCGAAATGTCTCAAGGTACTGAAAGTAGTTTAGATAACAAAAATCATAGAGAAAAGCAAGGCAGAGCAAATGTTCAAAATGTAGTGAACCTGGAAGCGGTTGGGGGGTTTTACAGCTCATGAACATCTGCAGTCACATATTTTGCCTGGATGTGAACACAAGTGATTACTCACCGTTGCATTGCCCTGGACATATAGATGCAGCGGTCAGTTCTAGACGGCGAAATGTGTCCACAAACTGATTTGTGTTTAAATCAGGAAGAAAAGAACACCTTCAGGTGTAATCCAACTTGAGTAGTCTTGCAAGTCCGATCAGCCCCGTGTAATCAGCACACTTCATCAGACTTGTTCAATGACCAAATCAGCGCTCAGCCCAGCCCAGTATGTGTCAATCCTGCGCAGGGCATGATATCCATACTGAAAAGGCATAGAGGACATTTGGATGGCGATCTCTCAGTTGTTGCATTTGCGGAAGGTATGTGCACTGATCTGGTATACTGAGACTCGCCTGCCGCAGCCAAGTAGCGAAGATATGGAGATGCAGCATCCAGTTGCCTGTCCTTTGTGCCTTCAAAAACTGACGGAGTATGTTGATCATACACATATACTGAAGCCAAAGGCAGGACAGGCAGGCAGCTTCCCCAAGGTCAGCTTTTGTATCAAGAAGTTTGTTTTCACTGCTGTTATGCCAGCACTTTCTTTTTTGTCAAACTCCTCTGCAGTGTGCTCCTTCTTGGTGACACGGTCATGTAAAGACAAGACACTATGAAGGCTTTGATCTCTGAAATGCTGCTACAGAGTCCTTCCACTGCTTGCAGTTCTTCATCTTCTTGTTCCTGTGGTGAGTCATCGACATGGATTGGTGATGCCAATGAAGGTATTTGTCCAATGTTTGTGTCTTCAGTGCTGCCGACGCTGAGTGTGTTCAGAGGTAAGTTGAAGGTTTTAGATAGAATTGGTGCCTTAAGCACAGCATATAGGAGAAACGTCCACGGACAGCTCTTGAAACAGTCTTGCCACTCAGCATATGGATGACCGAGTTTTGAGCATAACCCACTTCCAAAACTTGCTCAAGTCCAGTTCCTGCCGTGAGACTTCCAATGCAACCATGGTAACCCATTCCACAGAGTGAAATCCTCTCAGGTGAAGAACGATGGAATGCAGTGCACTGCTAGCTGGCTCATGGTCAATGATTATCGTTGATTTCCACCAGAGTGGTTGGGTCGAAGTTTAAAACTGGAGTGCAGTTGTAAACGCTAGCCAGGGATGAGACAAAGTGCAGTGTGGAGAATAAGCAGCTCATATTTATTGGGTTCATGTCTATTGCTAGCTGGCTCATGGTCAATGATTATCGTTGATTTCCACCAGAGTGGTTGGTCAAAGTTCAAAACTGGAGTGCAGTTGTAAACGCTAGCCAGGGATGAGACAAAGTGCAGTGTGGAGAATAAGCAGCGCATATTTATTGGGTCCATGTCTATAATCAGGAGAAATGTGAAGCTGCTCTGACAAGGATAGCTTCCGTTACTTACAGCTTGCATCATCCCAGACCATCCTGGGACGTGCGGAACGGAGAGGCCAGGAAATTTTCCACAGAAGGTGCACTTGCCTGGTTCTGTCATCAATACCAAAGTCTTATAATACTTCATAGACTAATGACAGATTAGGTGCAGAGGCTTCAAAATAGTTCATGGGAATTTTGCCAATTGCTGATTTTTTTATCTGGCGATATGTTCACAACACGATGGCTAGCTTTGCTTTGTTTTCTACCAGGGGTCATGGCGCTAATAATGCCCATACCATGAAAGATACCAGGCCCATCAAGCGGCCTGCCCTGATGGTCCACATTGTCAGCAACAAACTGAATGAAGCTGTTTGGGTTGACGCCCACCAAATCTCTTCCCTGCTCTGCAGCAGCACACATTTCAAACAAATTAATCTCGGTGTATGAAGAACAAGAATCAAGCCTATGAATTCGTTCAACAGTGTCTCTGGAGCTAATCAGGTGGTTCTTGGCAACTCCAAGAGCAGTCTGAAGGGGTCGTGTTGAGTACTTTTGGCCGAGCTGCTTGGATCAGTACCTGACCTAGAGAAGCAATTTTCAAGCCGGGATCTTTTTTTTTTTTCCTTTCCCGCAGGTTTTTGAAAAAAGAAGCGATGAGGATGGTAGATAGTCTACATATCTTGTAACGTCTGAAATAACTGAAGCTGATGTATATTCTGTTTTTGAGTTGTCAACGTTTTTGATATCTGACAGAAGTAATTTTGTAATTTTGTTGATTATCCAGTTCTTTTTTTTTTCTCAGTTTCTTTTTCTCTGTTGGACTTTGCAAACTGCTCTCAAGGATTTTCTCCGAAGTTGGTTACGACATTTTGTTTACCTCTGATGTAGGTAATTATTGCCTCATCTCCAAAGTGGTTTGTGATTTTTCTGCCGCATGTGTTTGTGTAAGAGGTGTCCCCATCTGTAAGGTACTCTTTTACCTTTTTACACAATTTGGTGATTGTGATCTGCTCATCATCATTTTTCTTTGAAATAAGAAATGACATGTGTGAGAGGGCTTCGGCACGATGTGTATCTTCAGGTCTCCCTTTGATGGAGCATGCTGTATCTGCAGTTTTTTTTCCTCTGAAGAATGCAGGAATGCCTGTTGTATTTCTTTCAGTGTTCTGAAGTTTGCACTGCACTGCTTATGATATACCAATCTGCAGCATGAAGATCATTGACAGCTTTTATTCTCCCAGTTTGAGCCCACTTGTCTTCTGGTCCTCGTTTCAAAGAAATTTCTTCAACATTTTACTGGAAACTAAATGTCCTAATCTGGTAAACGGAGATGCTTCGTTTCTTTCTATGCACAAAACAGGCAATGACTGGAAATATCAAACTTCATCTGTTTCAGTGTCCTGAGCCTGTCTCTGTCGTTTCAGATCTCAGTTGATAACGTTCAAGCTGCAACACGCCTGACGACATGCTTTATGTACAGTTTGTCCAATGTAAAAATATTTTTTTTCTCACTTTTCCAATGGCATGCATTCAGGAGACCTGCAACACCTTTTTCAGTCTGCTTTACTGTTTCTTGGCAGTTATCATGAAGTGTTCTCCACACAGCACACTCACGGACTCATAACTTGTATCTGCGGAAAAGAAAGATAGACTACCTAAGTTGTAACTTCTACGTAAATATTTCACAATGTTTTATTCTCATTTGACCTACGAGTGTGTGTGTGTGTGTGTGTGTGTGTGTGTGTGTGTGTGTGTGTGTGTGTGTGTTCGTGTGTCCTGGAGAACGTCCCTAGGGAGGACTTCCTGGAGGACGTTCTGGAGGACCTCCCGAGAAAAACCTCCTGGTGGACGTTCTGGAGGACCTCCCCAAGGAAGACCTCCTGGAGGACGTCCTGGAGGACCTCACCAGGGAGATCTCAATGGGGAGGACCTCCTGGAGAACCCCCCAGAGAACCTCCCTGGGGAGGATCTCTTGGAGGACGTCCTGGAGGACCTCACCAGGGGATCTCCACAGGGAGGACCTTCTGGAGGACGTCGTGGACAACCTCACCAGGGGGATCTCCCCGAAGAGGATCTTCTGGAGGATGTACTGATGGACCTCACAAGGGGGATCTTCCAAGGGAGGACGTCCTGGACGATGTCCTGGAGGACATCACCAAGGAGATCTCAACAGGTAGGATCTCCTGGAGGATGCCCTGGGAGACCTCCCTGGGGAGGACCTCCTAGAGACCATGTTGGAAGACCTCACCATGGGGATCTCCCCAGGGAGGACCACCTTGAGGACGTCCTGGAGGACCTCACCACCAGGGGATCTCCCCGGGAAATACCTCACCGGGGGATCACCCTGGGGAGGATGTCCTAGAGGACGTCCTGGTGGACTTCACTAGGGGAATCTCCCCGGGGAGGACCTTCTGCAGGACGTCCTGTACGACCTCACCATGGGCATGTCCTTGGGAAGGACCTCCTGGAGGATGTGCTGGAGGACCTTCCTGAGGGGAGGACCTCCTGGAGGACGTACTGGAGGACTTCAACAGGGGGATCTCCTTGGGGAGGACCTCCTGGAGGACGTTCTGGAGAACCTCACAAGGGAGATGTCCCCTGGGAGGACCTCCTGGAGGACGTCCTGGAAGACCTTCCCGGGGAGGACGTCCTGGAGGACCTCACAGGAGGATAGCCCCGGGGAGAACCTTCTGTAGGAGCTCCTGGAGGACTTCCCCAAGGAGGACCTCCTGCAGGACGTCCTGGAGGACCACCCTGAGAAGGACCTCCTGGGGGTCGGCCTGGAGGACCTCACCAGGGGGATCTCCCTGAGGAGGACCTCCTGGTGGACCTCTGGACGACCTCCCAAGAAGGACCTCCTGGAAGACCTCCTAGTGGACGACTGGAGGACTTCACTAGGGAATCTCCCTGGGGAGGACCTCCTGGAGGACATTCTGCAGGACCTCCCATGGAGGAACTCCTGGAGGACTTCACCAGGACCTCCCCAGAGAAGACCTCCTGGAGGGCCTCCTGGAGGATGTCATGGACACAATCACCAGGGAGATCTCGCTGGAGAGGATCTCCTGGAGGACGTCCTGGAGGACCTACACGGGGCACGGCACACGAGACCCCGTCGTTTGCTCTTCTCTTAGAGTGAGCGGGACTTTGCCATTTTACTGGCCGGCAGCTAAATAAAGCGGCCAGCTATTAACCAATCACCGTGAACGCGCGTACTGCGAGCTGCACAAGCAGCAAGGAAGAAGAAAGATGCTACCACCATAGTTGCGCGTGGTGTTCTCTGTGGCGAATTTGCGCAAAAAGTGCCAATTTCGGTGTGTTTTGGATACTGCAGTTCATCATCTTCGTTTGTTTCAGTGTTCATATAGTCTTAGCTCTGTAAAGAAGTAGACAGGTTATCACTTTTGTCCAAATCTTCAAACGCTATATCCGTCAGTGTCAGCAACTGGAAAACGTTTCCTTCTTTGAGATAAGTAAAATTCGTGCATTTTGGGGTTTGTTGACAATATTAAAACTTAAATTCAGGTCTTTTGGAGGTTTTATTTTGTCCGCTTTTACAATTGTTCTCAGAAAGGTTTTAGTTTCAAGTATAAGTTATCATAGTCATATACCAGCCACAGGCCGCTGGAAGGCTGTACGTGGAGTGGTTAAAGTACTGAAACCATGTTTGTTCCCGGCTCGGTAAGCATCTCCGTGTCTGACGTCACTGTCTGTGTCGGTTTAACACGCAGCGTGGTGCGCCCTGCTGGCTGACAACTGGTCTCGTGCTGTTCTATCTCTCTCTCTCTCTGGTTGTCTGTATGTCTCTGTCAGTCTGTCTGTCTCTCTCTCTCTCTCTCTCTCTCTCTCTCTCTCTCTCTCTCTCTCTCTCTCTCTCTCTCTCTCTCTCTCTCTCTCTCAAGAACATGCATACTCATTTACACGCGTGTGCGTGCACACACACACACACACACACACACACACACACACACACACACACACACACACACACACACACGCACGCACGCACGCTCGCACGCACATGTAATCCTATGTGAGCGCGCACACACACTGACACAGGGATCAATCGCTGTGTGTGTGTGTGTGTGTGTGTGTGTGTGTGTGTGTGTGTGTGTGTGTGTGTGTGTGTGTGTGACCAACTGCACACCCATTGAAGTCATCATGAATGCGCAGCTGCATATGCTTATAAATGCATTTTCTCAAGTGCCAACTTACACAGTCATCATATTTCCTGTTCTCTATGTTGTATATATAGTCTAGTATCAGTTTTTTTTTCCTTGTCCTTTAGCTTTTAAATTTTTTTTCTTATTCAACTTGTTTTCTTTGTTAGTTTGGATGGTTGGGTTGGCTGACTGGTGGTTGTTATTGTTGTTCTTGTTGTTGCTTTACTGTATGGAAATCGCAGTTTTTGTTTTGGTATGTCACTAAGTCCAAGTTTGTTTTGTTCTTTGCAGCTGAGCCCTGTGTTATTCATTCATTGCACTGCACCCATATAGGCTGCTTTCTTTTAAGAGTACAGAGTTTGTTTTTTTTTTTTTTTTTTTTTTTTTTTGCATGATACATTTACTTTACTGTAGACATAACTCAGGTTTAACCCCCCCCCCACCCCCCCCCCCCCCCCACCCCTTGCTCCTCCACAAGTCGAGTACTTGCTGGCTGGCAACCAACACGACAATTTCCTAATCAATTCACAGGAAAGTGATAAAGAGAATCAGTCTGTGAGACTTCTGAGTTGTTTGCATACAAAGGAAAACAGCAATACTTTATTATCTTCCATTTAATGGGTCAGTCTGTGATAAGTAACATGTTGAGCTGAGTTTTCACAAGGATGGATACATCCTTCATCCACTACGCTGCACAACCGTGAGTACAAAATCTGTCTGTCTCTGTCTTTCTCTGTCCTGTCTTGCATTGCTCCTTCCCCCCCCCCCCCCCCCTCCCTCTCTCTCTCTCTTCTCTTTCGCCCCATCTCGCGTTGCTTTGATTCTCTCCCTCTTTCTCTCTCTCTCCCACACACATGCTTGTGTGTGTGTGTGTGTGTGTGTGTGTGTGTGTGTGTGTGTGTGTGTGTGTAAAAAAACTCAGCATGTTACAAACGTAGCGTGAAAAAAGCATGAAAAATGCAAACCAAAATCTGTTTACGTGGAAATTAAGCATGTTACAATCACAGCAAAAACAAATGCATGAAAGACGCAAACCAAAATCTGTTCATGTTTATGCTGAAATTAAGCATGTTACACTCACAGAAAAAAAAAAGAAGCATGAAACACGCAAAACAAATTGTGTGTTGCCTAGTAGTGTGTGTGTATTTATGTCTGCATCTGGTGAATGGGCTTGACAACATTCCAGAAGACGTTCTGGAGGACCTCCTCGGGGATGATCACCTGGAGGACGTCCTGGACGACGTCCCTGGGGAAAACCTCCTCGAGGACTTCCTGGAGAATGTCCCCGGGGAGGATATCCTGGAAGACTTCCAGTAGGACCTCCCTGTGGAGGACCTCTTGGAGGACGTCCTGAATGATCTCACCAGGGGGATCTCCCCGGGGAGGACCTGGAGGACGTCCTAGAGGATCTTCCCAGGGAGGACCTCCTGGCGGACGTCCTGAAGGACCTCGCTGGGGATGTCCTCCTGGAGGACGTCCTGGAGGACCTCCCAGGGAGAGATCTCCTGGAGGATTTCATGGAGGACCCCCTGGTGGATGTCCTGGAGGATGTCCCAGGGGAAGACCTCCTGAAGGACCTCCTGGAGGATGTCCCTGGGGAGGACCTCCTGGAGGACCTATTGGAGGATGTCATTGGAGAGGACTTCTTGGAGGACGTCCTGGAGGATCTCCCTGAAGGGATTTCCCTGGGGAAGACCTCCTGGAGGATGTCCTTGAGTGAACTTTCTGGAGGATGTTCTGGAGGACCTCCCCAGGGATGACCTCCTGGAGGACCTCAACAGGGGGATCTACCCGGGGATGACCTCCTGGAGGACGTCCTGGAGGACCTCTCCAGGGAGAACCTCCCTACGCTCTGTCCCCTCTCATTGGTCAGCCCTAACCCCACGCTCTGTCCCCTCTCACTGGTCAACCCTACCCCCACGCTCTGTCCCCTCTCATTGGTCAACCCTACCCCCACGCTCTGTCCCCTCTCATTGGTCAACCCAACCCCCAAAGCTCTTCTACTGGTCAACCCAACCCCAAGCTCTGTCCCCTTCTATTGGTCCACCCTAATCCCCACGCTCTGTCCCCTCCTATTGGTCAACCCTACCTCAGGGACTGTCATCTTGCGCAGCAAGCAGGGTTTCCCCAGCAGCAAGAACACCCAGTTAATTTCAGGCAAGTTGAGAGGACAGTGCAGCCATTCCCGTTACTTCATCACCAAGGCTACATCTGTCTTTCTTCCTGCCCTGGTTCTAGGACTGCAAAGACCCTTAGGTAGCCTTAGATGACACGTGAATTTGCCATTTGTGATACGTGAATTTTCTAATTACAACATGTGATTTTGGTATGTAATAAAATCTGTGTTTTCCCGCGGTCCTGTGGTGGATTAAAATGTAGAATGTTGCAAAATCAAGAGCTCAGTGCCAGCTTTTTATGATACAACATTCAGTTAAAGAATGAAAATGGCTGCTTGGTACATTAAGTTTGAAGTGCTTTAAGTAGTTGTTCTTGGAAGAAAATGTAACTTTTTCAAAGTGAGCCATACTTAATTTGTAATAATATTGTTTGATAACTGAATTCTACAAGAATCGATCTCGATAAGCAGCGTGTGGCTTCCTATTCTCGACAAATGAATACTTGAGAAATCATGATCTGAGACAAAGAGCTCGGCTGACGAGGCGAGGCAGTTGGGCTGGCCGCTACTGAAGGCATGGACGAGCCATCATCCGGCAACGAAAATAGCTTTAAACTCATGACGTTGGTTGGTTTGTCAGAGCATAGCCATAAATATTTTACAAGTTAGCTGTAGTGATGACAGCATCACGGCTTAAAGGTTCTGACGTAAGCGATT
>JADBJO010029101.1:0-5000 GCA_016801955.1 Conus betulinus
AACGCAACATCTGACTTATTCCCACGGGCCAACATCATTGTATCTACAGCCAGACAGAAACTACCACACAGAAGTCCTGCAAAATAGTGAAAATGAAACGCTTTTCCGCCCTTTCCAAATTAATTATGTGGATGAGGGGAACATAAATTCTCCATTCCCTTCTTCCGTCCGTGGTATTCAAATAAAGGATATATATACATACATACCATTTGTGTGATGGAATATAACATATATAATATTACACATATTTGTCATGGACTACAAAGACCTTCACCTGCATTTCATACCGTTTGTATGATGAGTTCTTTCCTACCCTTCGCTGGCTACTTTTGGGATTCTCTTGTATCGATTCTGGTTTTAACCTTGGTGGTGTGGAAAATTTCACAGAATCAGAGACTGGGTGTGTCTCCATTCGATTTCAAGCGAGCTCAGACACAATCAGTTTGTGCCTCCCTGAAAGTCTCAAAAGATGGATTAAGATGGCCCCCGCACCCATATGCTGCAAATGAAGGATTCGCTTTTCTCAATTTCTCTTTTTCTCCACGCCCCTCAATTCCCCCCCCCCCCACCCCCTCCCCCCCACCCCCACCCCACCCCATCTCCTGTCTCCTCCCCGCCCCTTACTTTCTTTTATTTTTTCTTTGTTACATTTTTGCTGTACACACAATCAGTGGTGCCTCTCTGACGAGTCCGATGCAGCAGACGACAGCCTGGGAGCAAAAGCAATATGGATAGTTCTATCGTCAAGATGGGTTCAATGGTCCATGTATGTGCTAGTGAAGATTCATGTCCCTATGTTTTGTTTCCTGATTTTTCATTCTACTTTTCTCTATTTTCCCCGTCCCACATCTTATCTTTTTATTCTTTGCAAAGTCATAAAATGTAATGGCGGAGGAATTGTCAGCCTGCCTCGTTTTTCTGTCCCCTAAACGATATATTTATATATATGATATAGATATATAGAGATATACAGAGAGAGAGAGAGTATCATTCATCATCACAGAATATATACTATATATATAATATTATATATATATATATATATAATATATATCTATTATATATTTATATATATCCGCTTTTGAGGTTAGTCAGCATCCAGAGATCGCTCGCCCATCATGCCTTCTTCCCCCGTCATCAGCAACGGTCTGTTCGTCTCCTGGGTGGGAGGGGGATGGCAGCGCGCTGGTGCTGGTGCGGTTTGATGGGGCATCGATGTCTGGGATCTTGACCATGGGTGATCAGGTGGTGCGAAGGAACGGGGTGGTGGCGATGGCTTCCCCCCGGTTCTCTTGGTACTGGGGGAGCTCAGGCTCATGTATCCGTTCCGCGACCCCCCCGCCCGCCTGTGCTGGGGTGTGGATGGATAAAACGTTACGTCATTTAGCTCTTTAGTTAGTTCGTAGCTGACTATATTAGGTGAAGGATGACTGGGGTAGCAAGTGATAGAGTGGAATTTCTCTCTCATCTCCTCTCTCTCGCCGGTCTCTCTCTCATCTGCCTCTCTCTCTCTCTCCGCTCTCCGTCCGTTTTTTTTTTTTTGTTGGATAAGGATACGAATGAATAACGGAGGCTCATGAATAATGGAGTGAGTGTGTGAGTGAGCTAAGTTGGGACTGTTTATTATCAAATTTTACTCACCAAATGGTGATTATTCACTTGTTTACCACATTACGGGTGTTCATTTGCGATTGCTTGTTCAAACACGAAATAAGCAATGTGTATGCAATCAGACGTGTAATGTTTTCTAAACAACAGTTTCAAGAACAGATAGAACAAAACAATCTTCAAGAAAATACCACGCTTAATTCGTGAGTAATGATTCAAAATGTTGATCTCATGAACTTTGACGGTTTTCATGTCAAATGTATGGCTGCTGTAAATGAGGTGATTATGAAGGTCCTAAAGATGAAAGGGGGAGGGTATGAAGGGACGGGGAGGGGGAATAATACTACTCCTGTTTACAGTACTACAACCACCACCATCACCATTTAGTATCTGCTACTCGCGTCCTCCTCCTCCTTGCTCTCCTCCTCCGCGTTCTTTTCCTTCATCATCATCAATCAGTCATGCATCATATCATCATCATCATCATCATCCTATCATCATGCATCTTTCTTCTTCTGTCTCCTCTTCCCCTTCGAGGTTCTTCTTCTTCTTCGTCGTCGTCGTCTTCGCTTCGTCTTCTTCTTCTTCTGTTCTTCTTCGTTACTCTTCGTCTTCTTCTTCTTCTTCTCTTGATCGTTTTCGTCGTCCTCCTCTTCATCCCACTCATACATCGGCTGTTTTTCTTTGTCGCGCTTTTTCTTGGCTTTATGCATCTTCTCTCGTCGTCATCATCATATAGGCATCCCCTTCGCTCCTAACGCGCTACTACTCTGTCATCATTGATGATGCGTATGTGGTCGTCGTACGCTTTCGGCTGCCTCGAGGGTTTGGCTGGTCGTGGGCAGGGAGTGGAGAGGTCGCGGGTAACTCCATCACCACCCTCTGGCCCCTGGGGGTCTGGGGGGGCGGCATGCCGGGGGGGGAGAAAAGGGGGCAGGGGAAGAGGGGGCCTCTATTTGCCCCTCTACCATGCACACCCCAGGTCATCTCCTCTACTCTCCTCCTTCCTCCTCCTCCTCCTCCTCCCCTGCTCCTCTTCGCCATCGTGCATTTGTCGCGAAGTAGGCGAAAACTCTTATCTGTGACCGCGCTCTTCAAAGAGAGAGCATCTGGGTCCACTGCCGAGCGTCGCTTCCGCCGTTCCTCTGAAAGAATGGAGATGTGGGTTCTTAAATACACAGTCATCAGCTAAGGCGATTTCTGAGGAATCATCAGGGAACATGCAACGTTAACGATTGTTCAGGGGCGATTACCATATGTTGAGCTAGAACCAGCAAAGCGTCTTGGCTGGGCCCCGCACCGGGAACAACAGGACTGCACCATCGTATGCTCTGGACGTTGAGACAAGTGCCGTATCGAACCCCAGTCCATGGAAACAAGACGACCAGCTGTGAAGCATGCTCTCTCCGAAGGACGCTCTATGAAGCAGCAATACCAAATGGATGGCTAACCAGCCGCCGTGGCGAAGTCTTTAGCGTCGCAGATTTCCCGGACGGAGAGGGTCGTGGGTTCGATTCCCGTCAGAATCTTGTGGAATTTTTCTTGCCCTGACCGGCTCCTACCCAGAGAGCTGGGTTTTCTACAAAAAGACTGGGACCACACAGTCGAATTTCTTCCATCTAATTGATGCGTCTCTGAGAGTGTTGTTCAAATTTCGCTGACTAACACTGCAGGTGTTCTGTATCTCTTGGGCCTGGTTGAGTGCCAGGGATACTGGAGTACAACCCTGTCATGCAGCTTCAGACAGAAATGGAAATCCGTAGCATGTCTTCGTCATCCTCATCTTCATCGATCACAGCATGAAAAATGTCTCAAATCTGTGGCACTTGATTCCTGCTCTTATGGTGACCTCAGTTTCGATGTCCTCTCTAGTCTGTGGTCTTAGTTTGGTTCGTCGGGGCCACCGGTATCGGCGGGTTCATGAGAGCTGTCGTTGGACAGACATGGTGGTGCGCTCTGGAGGGAGAGCTCATTCACACCAGCTCTAGACCAAGCGATGATTGTCTGTCAGCAGGGGGCTTGGTTTAGGTGGTGTCCTCCGTACGCTGGATCAGAACATGCGCATCTGCACACCAGCGAAGTGGCTCACAGCAGTACTGCGTGTCCTCTTATGATGACTGCCATAGACTGCTCGCTACGGATTGCTGGTTGCCGGCGGGGCTGTGACCCGCCGGAAATGGGCTGTTGGCCGCGGAGGTAGGTGGGGAGGATTCATGGGGGAGGGGTCGGAATGAGTGGGGCGGGTTGCAATGTCACTGAAGTGGCACAAAGGATGGAAAAGCACACCACCACACAAACACACACACCACCACACACACCCCCACACAACAGGTGCACACGGCCCCACCCCCCACACCACACACACACACCTGGATGGCCAACAACCACTAAAAACCATGCTCTGCTGCAGCGGCCAGCAGGAGGCGGAAGAAACACGTCGATTCACCACTCGAACTGGACTGCGTGTCTAGCCAGCCAAACGACAGGAAAGGGTTAATACGGCCAGTGTTGACTCAACCTCGTAATGCTGACCGATGAGTCCCGAGATTTGGTGGTGTGAGGATGGGTAGGGTGTGTGGTGGGAGGGGGGGGGCTGGGCTGGAATGGAGGGGACCAGGGAGAGAGAAGCAGGTTTGAAGAAATATGCTTCAACGACAATAGAATCTGGAAACCCAGCGTGTATGAAAAAAGAACTTAAGAACTAAAAATGTTGTTGTTGTTTTTTTTCTGTATGAAGTCTATGTGAAAAAAAAGACTGATAGCACACAGCAGAGCCATTAGAAGCACATTCAAGAAACGACATTCTCTTCTCTCTCTCTCTCCTCTCTCTCTCGTCTCTCTCTCGCATTCTCTCTCTCTCTCCTCTCTCTGTGGGTGTGTGTGGTTGTGTGTGTGTGTGTGTGTGTGGTGTGTGTGTGGGTGCGTGCGTGCGCGTGCGTGCGCGTGCGCGTATACATAAATATTGGCTGTATCATCACAATCACACGTCTTGCATTGTGACTGAATTTGACAACTGAAGTTCCAGCATGCAATGACTGACGACTCGGGCTGGGAAAAAAGAATTGTTCGCAAAACGACTAACACACATTTGTGAAGCTGTGAAAATCCCGCCAACGCCATACCCTAGTTATATCATGCTCTGATCTGAACACATCAATGACATCATCTGGGAAAAGGAGGCTTAGTAGGTGTCCTGCGTACGTTAGATCAGAAAAGGCACCACTGACTACTAGCCAAGTGACTGGCAGCAGTGCTGTGTCTCCTACGGTGGGTTGCCCCTTGACGACTTGGCATTGACTGCTCCCTGTGGATTGCCGGTGCCGGGACTGCAACGGAAGGGCCGGGCCGCGCTGTGGCTGTTGATGGGGAATCGGAAATAAGCGCGAGGATAC
>JADBJO010029101.1:12500-19410 GCA_016801955.1 Conus betulinus
CCTCCTTTTATTATGAACTTACTCTTTCTTTTCTTTTTGCAACCATTTCTTCACGATACTTTTCTTATGTCTCTTTTTCGCTGCTTTTGGAGGCCTTTGAAATTTGGTTTTGTGCTATTAGTGACGAGAAGATCACCAACTTACTTCTGTAAGATATTTTCCGTTTGATAATATTATGGACAAGCATATTCTAATAGGCTGTGCTGAAGAGTATAACTCAAGGATTGCTTACCGACACTAGAAGGGGGATCAAAATGATTGTGGTTTTTTCAACAGTCTTAGATGGTTCCTACACTCAGCTATCGAAGGGTAGACTATTCATACTATACCATCTTAAATCATCCCCGTATTCCCTGTTCCTTTCCCATACCCCGTCCTCGTTTTCTCTATAATATTTTTGCCAAGTCGTTGCCATATCAACTTCTGGCCTGCACCTGTGTCTACTCACCCTGCCCCCACCCCTCCAATATATATCATATTCGGGGCATTTAATTATTTGGGTCTCCCAGTGGCAACTTGTATCTTTTAGAACGAAGTGAAAGTTGTTCTGTACTTTCTTCATTTCCTGTCAGCACTGATGTGACGGATAATGCTTGGATTGTTGTTAAACGATTCTCGAGGCACACACCCGTGGGCAGTAGGGGCAATTGAACGTGGCTAATGTGGGAAGGGAGGACACCAAGGCCTTGCGTTTTTCTCTTGCAGTAGTCATGTGGTTGCGGCGGTTGTCTTCAAATTCTTCCTGGGGCCTTCCTGGTTAGACTTCGCCATTCTGCTCTGTGGCACAAAAAAAACCTCTAGGTCTTTTGCAGGCGTGTAGCTGTGCTTCAGACGGCGTATATATACATCTAATAACAATAATAATAGTATAGCATTTATGAAGCGCCTTGCCAAAGTTCTAGGCGCTGACAACTCACACCTCGTGTACGCAACGGGCTGCCTGCCGGGGTAGTGCCGACTGAAGAACTGTCTGCCGGCGCTTTGTTCAGTCGTTTTTCCATGTCATCCAGTCAGTATTGTTCACTCAGTTTCCTTCCTTCATGCATTCTTTCAATTTCGAACACAGGGTGATTGCTATGTGTAACGTGTCCATCCACACAACAGCCAAACTGACCTTCTCTCTCTTCCCGAAAGTTGGCGATGGGATTTTACGTGTGTGCAAGATATTAGGCGTGCGTTCACACACGGAACCGTCGGTTTATAGTCTCATTGGAAGGACTGTTTGGGAAATGGAGTCAGTACCAATGTTAACTCCGAGGAAAAAAATCCTCCAGTACCAAAATGCCCTGGCGGAGAGTTAATCCTGCAACCCCAGGATCAAGATTACGAGTCCGGCGCTTTATCAACCGAGCTATTCCGGCCCTGGCCCTTTTCATGAATACCGAGGGTGGACTTACCACAACCATTCGGACTCCACAAATAACTGTTAGGACCAAACACCACTTCGGACACAGCATGCCACTGGTTCTGTGTTCGAAACGGGCTTGCAAGGTCCCACCCTTGCTGCCAAAGAAAAACCTGAATGCTTGGGGTGGAAGTGAGACGACTGGAGCAATTTTTTTGCCTAACGACCATGTGTTTGTACCAACTCATGGGACTGTTAACGACTTCATCATCCTCCCCGTCTACACCAATTGCTGCCATATTTTTACTTCCCTTGCATTGCCCGATGATCCTCAAGAATAATCTCAAGGGGGTTTTTTTTTGTTTTTGTTTTTGTTTTTTTTTTTTTTTTTGCTTCTGTTTGTCTTGTTTTGACTTTTGACTTTTTTCCCCAATACATCGATTGTTCTTCACTTGCTTATTCTACGCGGGTTACTTCCTTGCCGTATTTCGTCCAATTTACTTCCCTTTGTTTGCCTGATTCGGTAAGCTGCGTTGGATCATGCATTTGTGCGTTTCGTGTAGAGAACACACAGAATTTTAGGCGATAGATCTCTTAAAGGGGTATACATACATATATATATATATATATATTATATATCTATATATAGTATATATATATCTATATATATATAAAGCTTGCTCTTATGTCTCAGATTGTAGAAATAGAGGGTGGTAAGCCTTCATATCTGCAGTGGTAGACCCCCCTATTTCTACAATCTGAGACATAAAGCAAGCTTTGTTTATAATTCAATATTCTTGCAGTCCATTGCAACACCTAGCTGCTCTGTAAGTTGCTGGAAACGGTGCTCGGTACTTATCCATTTGAATTTATTGTTTCATTGTATGTATATATATATATATAATATATACTATATATATATATGGATATTGGTGTGTGTGTGTGTGTTGTGTGTGTGTGTGTGTGGTGTGTGTGATTTTTCTAATCGATCTTTATCTACACACGCGCACACCCACACACGCCGCACACACACACACACACACACACACACACACACACACAGAGTTAGGTATGTCAGTATGCATACGTTCCATGTATATGCGTACACATACATGTGTGGTGTGTGTGCGCGCGCGCGCAAGCGTGCGTGTACAAGCTAGCATAACCATCATTCATTAGTAAGTAAATTAGAATGTATGCATGATTGCGTGTGTGTGTGTGTGTGTGTGTGTGTGTGTGTGTGTGTGTGTGTGTGTGTGTGTGTGTGTGTGTGTCTGTGTGTGTGTCCCTGTGACCCTTACCTTTATTTGTAACGCTGATGGAATACCACTCATCCCCTTCGGATCACCACCCGTTCATCCGATCGCGTTATCTTGCACGAACTAATCTTTTCCTCTGTTGTCTCTCAAGCTTTGAAGTAGTACTCTCACAGAGTCATGAGACCCCTCCTTGCACTGCCCGAATCCCTTTTTGTGTGGGCCTTTGGCCTTTTTTTCTTTTACTTTGAGAAAAAAACCCAGTTCCTCTGACTTGTCTGCCATCAATAGATTGTCATGCTGTCACCTCTTTCACCACTAACATTCCAGCACTGTTCCTTCCAGCGTTTCGGGTGGAAATCTGCCAACAAACCAACACAGACAACTAAGAGGAATTCAGCATGCGGTGCAATTCATGAACAAGGGACTAAAGGCAAAGTCTGGGTCTAAATCAAGTCTGAGACTAAATCAAGTCAAGTTCAGTCAATGTCAAGTAAACGTTATTATCTCATTTGAGAATTAATTTGTGGTCACACACATTCACAGCAATAACACATAATTTTAGCCACATTACCCATTTTCTCACTATATGGACATACATTCATATAGAGGAATTTTGGATTTCACTTTAAACATCTCTCGGGTTCATGAAATCAATGGACAGGGGAAATAAAACTTTGTTTAAAATCTGACACTTCTGCATTTTAACCGATCGATATCTTCGTCCTGACTGAAGAAGGTCCTACTGATTGCCAAGAACGTGGGTCTGGTCACACGTATCTTCCTTCGCTTTACAAACAACACGGCAACCTGTATAGCTCACTAGACTTTTTTGTCTCTCACCAACGATTTTTCCTCCCACGTTCACCACTTCCTCAAGCACATTTCTGTATCTTCACAGTGGTGTTTGGCTCCAATGTATGAACGCGGACCATGATTCTGAGCCCCAAACGGGACGGGCCCAGATTTACAGCACCCGCGATTTCACATAAAGAAAGCGTCTGTAGTCATCTTCATTTAAAGGAATTCATTGTTTGCGGCCGCTAGATGAATACAATTTATTTCCAAAAAAAAACAATTTTGGTCATTCAACTCTCTCTTTTCCATATAATTTGTATTACACGAAAATAGCCTTGCTGAATCTTTAAGTTCCATTACACATAAGATACACTTAACACATATACACGCAATGCCACTTCCAAACATCATTCACGCAACCACGCAGGCGCGCGCGCGCGTACAGCCCACACACACACACACACTCAGCACACACAACACACACCACACAACACACACACCACCACACACACACACACACCCATAATGGAAACTTTTCAAATAGGAAACCCTATGACATTAACATAACTGACCTCATGCACGCATGTCTGAAAATAAATAGAATAGATATCATAAACGGCAGAGAGCAGCCACCTTCACTCTCGCTTTGTTTGAAAATGCATTCATGCATGCTTACCTCGAAATTCTGGCGAAGGTTTATGCACACTTCGAGAATAGGATGTAGGAGGAATAATGGGTGACAGAAGAACTCTATCGGAGTTGGTTTGAGGTCTGTATTTTAGTGTATCTGACCACATGGTTATTGGCTAACCCGAGGACAGTCTGTGTCGTGTCACTGGAATATCCACGCCGTGTAAGAAATTGTTAAATTGTGTCCACATCTCTCGTCAAAGTCAGGAAGAAATGTACAAAAAGATGTGTGTGTGGGTGTGGGGGGGTTGGGGGGGGAGTCGCAAGGGGTGTTTATCAGGCGGCGGTTGTTTTTGGATGGCAGTAGTTGATGAGGAGAAAGGCTTGGTATAGAGCAGATGCATTGATAAAAACAGTCAGTATCTATCCGTTATGTAAAAGTTTTGCCATGGGAAGATATTTCAGCAGCGAATAACTGAACTGTGAACTGATAGAGGGATGTATCAAAGTGGGGAATACAATGACAGAAGTAATCAAGATGGTCCTTCAGTCTACGCTCAAATGATAAACTTATGGTTAACAGGACTCCGCTGTTGATAAGCATGGGTGCTTGTTCCAGTAGCGTAGTTTCTAGCATCCCCATGAACAGATTGACACGGCGGGTGCCATTAGTGGGCCCACGTGTTGTTCTGATACCTTGTTTGTCTCGCTCTCTCGTTCAACCAGAATACAAAACATCTATGAGTGCAAACTGGGCACTGTAAATGATGCAAGCGGGAATGTTGGATTTCACGATCCTTGGTGCAGAAAGTGATGGAGTGTGGGTCTCTTATGTCCTGGTCAGGAATGTTTGCTTACGACTGATTTCGGAAATGGTTAACGTGTCGTGTGCTAGGAGGGCAGGAGGGACGTGTTGGTGTGTCAGATCCTGTGTTGAGTCCTTTAACGTGGCTGTGGGTAGGTCAGCTACCAAGCTGTCCGTTATTTGGAAATAGCTTTTCTCTCTAGCCCTCCATTTCCTGAACGACAGGACGACCTGGGGAGTTGGATCGGAGTCTCATGGGTCTTTGCTAGAGTGTGAAATAGAGAGTTTGTTTATTTTTCACCTTCTGTTAGGTCCAGTTGAAGGTCTCATCATCATATATTCTTAACAATGGGATCTTCTTCAGTGGGTATTTGTCAGGAGGGAAAAGACCGACAGACCGACAGACAGACAGATGTAAAAATATTTCATTTCGTTTAAACTGAAATTGGGCTTGAAAAACCACCAAGTGCCAGTTTGAGAATCACCTTCCTGCAAGACTTGGTGGTCTGTGTGATGTCTGTTGACTTAACGTTATAAAGTGACCGTTGAACACATGTTTCTCCATTCTATCATTGAATCTGTATCTGTTTTGATCCTAACACTGGTGCAAGAAAGGCCACCATGCAGCGTGAAATGAATCAATGCAGCCATCTTCAAGCAGAAATGTAGCAGTTACAGCAGTCGGACCTAACATGTGAGATACAATTTCAAATGTTTGAGCCCCGTGCGGAATGAAAGCCTCCAGACAAGGTAATTACTCTAACCACTTCGTTGAAAAAAAACTGCTAATTTCAGTTTTCCCAATGGGCAAGCACTGACCTCCAATAACACATTGACTATTATATCCTACTGCTATTGACTTATGATGGACAAATGAATCACCAGAATTGAGAATTTTTTTGAGGGACGGGGGAGGTGTGGTCGTGGGCTGGCGCATGGGGATAGGGTGGTTGGGGTATGGTGGGGATGGAGCCTGACCCTCTTTTTAACCCCGTTTGAATATGTTTTGAAAGAAACTGATACATTGTTGAGGTCGAAAGTACACCCTGAGCCGATTTTGATGACCGTACCGCCGACATGGCCTGCTTGCGGTCGGCTAGGTCCTAACACAATCGAATCTGTTCCAATTCTTTAGCAGCTTTCAAGTTCAACCGATACTAACTTTCACGAAATTTTGCTACTACTGGTGTAAAAAATTTTGTTGGCAATCTCTATGCAAAGAAAAAAGCATTGGCTACTTTATTCGTGCGTGCTTAATGCGTGAAACACATAACAATACCAACATTGTTTTTTTAGATTACACACTAAAAAAAGTAGTCAAGTAGGATACATCTCTGATAGATAATCAATTTGGTTGAAATATTGTCCTTTTTTTCGTACAATCTGCCGAAATTTCCAGTTTACTTGGTGTATTTCAAGTTTGATCTACCAAGTGACCTGTTGCTATGTATATATTTTGATCTGTGTGTGTGTGTGTGGGTGTGTGTGTGTGTGTGTGTGTGTTTGTGTGTGTAGGTGCTGCAAGGGAGAGAGCAGAGAGAGTGAGATTGTGATGAGAGAGAGGAGAGAGCGAGAGAGAGAGAGGAAAGAATGAATACATTAAGCTGTAATGGCAGAACCGTTCTACGTAAACAATAGTTTCTAATGGGAGAACCTTCGTTTGCCAACGGCTAACAGCGATATGATGAGATGAACAGCTGTAGCTTGGGGAAGGTTTTCTAAATAATTGAATTATGCATGCATCCTGCTGATCTCTCGATGCGATACGACACTGACCACGCTTTAATAGGCTAAAGTGAGATAACTGCGTACTGTGGAAATAAGGCCGAAAACAAAAGCCAACACGGGAACTACAAGTCTAGGGAATTGTGTTCCATGAGCATACGAGATGCATGAAAAATAATTACAAATGGAAATGCATTGGGAAAAAACGCGATTGTACCCAGATGTACAACAGTCGCGCAACGTATCTAGGACTAGTCGACCGTAAGCCCTCTCAGAAGGGGAGCGGACATGCATGCCGCCACTTACGAGCACCATCAGGCATCGTCCGCAGCCAAAAACCCATCTCCACAA
>JADBJO010029102.1:0-19409 GCA_016801955.1 Conus betulinus
GGACACTGACGGGCATACTAATGAAATGGACACTGACAGGCAATACTAATGAAATGGACACTGACCAGGCAATACTAATGAAGTGGACACTGACAGGCAATACTAATGAATGGACATGAATGGACACTAATGAAAGGCACTGACAGGCAATATGAAATGGACACTGACAGGCAATACTAATGAAATGGACACTGACGGGCAATACTAATGAAATGGACACTGACAGGCAATACTATGAAATGGACACTGACAGGCAATACTAATGAAAATGGACACTGACAGGCAATACTAATGAAATGGACACTGACAGGCAATACTACTAATGAAATGGACACTGACCAGCAATACTAATGAAATGGACACTGACAGGCAATACTAATGAAATGGACACTGACAGGCAATACTAATGAAATGGACACTGACAGGCAATACTAATGAAATGGACACTGACCAGGCAATACTAATGAATGGACCCACTGACAGGCAATACTAATGAAATGGACACTGACAGGCAATACTAATGAAATGGACACTGACGGGCAATACTAATGAAATGGACACTGACAGGCAATACTAATGAAATGGACACTGACCAGCAATACTAATGAAATGGACACTGACCAGCAATACTAATGAAATGGACACTGACGGGCAATACTAATGAAATGGACACTGACAGGCAATACTAATGAAATGGACAATGACAGGCAAATACTAATGAAATGGACACTGACCAGGCAATACTAATGAAATGGACACTGACAGGCAATACTAATGAAATGGACACTGACAGGCAATACTAATGAAATGGACACTGACAGGCAATACTAATGAAATGGACACTGACGGGCAATACTAATGAAATGGACACTGACAGGCAATACTAATGAAATGGACACTGACAGGCAATACTAATGAAATGGACACTGACAGGCAATACTAATGAAATGGACACTGACAGGCATATAATGAAATGGACACTGACAGGCAATACTAATGAAATGGACACTGACAGGCATACTAATGAAATGGACACTGACAGGCAATACTAATGAAATGGACACTGACAGCAATACTAATGAAATGGACACTGACAGGCAATACTAATGAAATGGACACTGACAGGCAATACTAATGAAATGGACACTGACACGGGCAATACTAATGAAATGGACACTGACAGGCAATACTAATGAAATGGACACTGACACAGGCAATACTAATGAAATGGACACTGACAGGCAATACTAATGAAATGGACACTGACAGGCAATACTAATGATATATAATAAAGTGGGACACTGACGGGGCATACTATGAAATGGACACTGACAGGCAATACTAATGAAATGGACACTGACCAGCAATACTAATGAAATGGACACTGACAGGCAATACTCAATGATGATTATCATCCGATACGGGCAGGCAATGAAAGGCCTACATATGATGGTTATCCCTACTAGAAGGTTTTGATAGCATGCTAGTGATAGTTATCATCTATTAGCAGACAGCACTGTTTGGCATGGCTTTATCCGGACATTAACATTCACTCTCTGTACAGGGCTTTGTCTGCACGTCTTACCAGATTCATTCGCTTTGCCGGCTCTGTCTGTCCATGAAACAAGGTTCATTCTCTTTGCAGGCTCTGTCTGTCCATGAAACAAGGTTTCATTCTCTTTGCAGGCTCTGTCTGTCCATGAAACAAGGTTCACTCTCTTTGCAGGCTCTGTCTGTCCATGAAACAAGGTTTCTCTCTTTGCAGGCTCTGTCTGTCCATGAAACAAGGTTCATTCTCTTTGCAGGCTCTGTCTGTCCATGAAACAAGGTTCACTCTCTTTGCAGGCTCTGTCTGTCCATGAAACAAGGTTCACTCTCTTTGCAGGCTCTGTCTGTCCATGAAGCAAGGTTCATTCTCTTTGCAGGCTCTGTCTGTCCATGAAGCAAGGTTTATTCTCTTTGCAGGCTCTGTCTGTCCATGAAGCAAGGTTCATTCTCTTTGCAGGCTCTGTCTGTCCATGAAGCAAGGTTCATTCTCTTTGCAGGCTCTGTCTGTCCATGAAACAAGGTTCATTCTCTTTGCAGGCTTGTGTCTGTCCATGAAACAAGGTTCATTCTCTTTGCAGGCTCTGTCTGTCAGTGACACAAGGTTCATTCTCTTTGCAGGCTCTGTCTGTCCGTGAAACAAGGTTCACTCTCTTTGCAGGCTCTGTCTGTCCATGAAACAAGGCTCATTCTCTTTGCAGGTTCTTTCTGTCCGTGACACAAGGGTTACTCTCTTTGCAGGCTCTCTGTCTGTCCATAAAACAAGGCTCATTCTCTTTGCAGGCTCTGTCTGTCAAGACAACAAGGTTTACTCTCTGTGCAGTACTTTTGTCTCTCTAAGCAACAAAATTCATTCTCTTTGTGGGGCTTTGCCTCTCTGGGCAATAAAATTTACTGTATATGCAGGGCTTTTTCTATCCAGGCAACAAGGTTCACTCTCTTTGCAGGGCTTTGTCTACCCGGGCAACATGAGTTTCACTCTCCTCCAGGATGCAAGGAGCTGACCTGTCAGTGTCGCTGCGACGGACACCATGAATGCGCTGACCAGAAACCCATCCCCGGCTGCGTCGCCATGTCAACTCCTCTGGGCAACGCCATGTATCCCGGTGGAGCGGCCTCCTCCGTGTACCCTGTGGGAGGAAGCGAGCCTGGAGCACGCCCTGGCAGAGTCATCCACACCTTCCAGCAGACCTACTACGGCCAATGCCCGTCCTGCGGCCAGGGACAGGGTGGGCCGCTGCTCGTGCCTGCTCTTCTCATCCCGCAGCAGCCTTCAGGCCAGAACCCGGGTCAAGGTCCAGGCCAGGACCCAGCTCAGCCTGGAAGTCAGTATCGCTATCCTCTGGCAGCACAGCCCCAGCAGGCGCTTGATGCCTCAGCCCAGCACGGCTCTGCTCAGTCCCATGCAGTGCACCCAGGCCAAAGAGCATCCGCGTACCCGGCCAATCCCCAGTCCCAAGGAAACCCCCAGCATCCTAACCAACCTGTCCGCTGGCCCAACTGGCGTGCTTCACGTGCCCATGCAGCCTATGCACTTCGCTGACGACGCGATGGAGGACAGCCAAATCGATCAGCGGTGTGCTACCTGCTTTGTCCACGCCCAGTCACGTCAAGGTCATTTCCACTACACTGAGGGCTGCAGCCGTGTCACCTGCTACTGTGACTGTGCCGGTCGACTGCTCTGCTCCGTGCAACAGACCCGAACGGCCGAATGCCTGCCTCAACGCCGTCCTGAGCGGGTCAGCGGGGACTGCAACAGCTGCATGGTGAAGTCTCAAGAACATCAGCCAAATTCACAGTTCGCATTACGGATAGGTTGCTATGGTTACGTCTGCACATGCGGATGTAACGGTCTCTGGACATGCCCGAGACAGCAGCCTACCAACTATTGTGTGCGTCCGGCCAGCCCTCCAACCAAGATCACGGACGACCATCACGCCATGCTGGCCATGGGCGGTGACCAGGGAAGGGGGTCAAGACGTCATCATCATCATCACTCCGGCGGAAAAGCTGGTCTGGAGGACGCCACCTACAGTCGGTCCGCGGAACTGAAAGAGGACCAGCTGTCAAGATGCCGAAACTGCGATGTGAGGGGTACGACCTACCCCCAGCAAGACCCGCTTCTTCTTGCGGCAGGATTGTCTGCAGTACACCTGTGACTGCGCTTGTGATGGTAGCTGGGCTTGCCCCAAAAATCTCACTGTTGATGTCTGCCAAAACAGGCGAAGCGGGGACCAGCAGCAGCAGGAGATGCCAGGCAAACAGCAGCAGAAGAGCAGCGGCTGAGCAGCCAGAGAAGACGGCTGGCTGAAGTGGCAGCACACCAAGCCAGCCTGGCCGCCTCCCAGGAGAACTGCTACGACTGCCAGGTCAAGGGAGAGCACTTTCTGCCCAACGCTCAGTTCGAGTACCGTCAAGGCTGCCAGGTGTTCACCTGCCACTGCTTCTGCAATGGATCCTGGGAATGTTCCTCTTCCCTCACGCGCAACGTGTGCCAGGGGGAAGAACTCTTGGTCCATGGCAAGGAAGTCTCGGCCCGCTCTCGTGAAGGATGTCATCCCTGTCGATGGGGCAACGCCACCTACGCCGGTGGCAGCAATTTCTCGCACACCGACGGCTGCTGGCAGTTTTGACTGTCACTGTGGCTGTAATGGTCTGGTGACCTGTCCTCCGGATAACTCCAAGGACCTGTGTCATGCCGGGGACAGTCATGCGCTCCGACAGCGGCTCCAGGAACAGAACCAGCGCGCTGCCCCTGCCCTTGGACTGCAAGCCATGCATGGTGGATGGACAACTGATCAGGTAGGCACCTCTCACTGGATAGACCCATGCTTGGTATGCACCTGTCACTGGATAGACCCATGCATGGTATGTATCTGTCACTGGATAGACCCGTGCCTGGTATGTACCTATCACTGGGTAGACCCACAGCTGGTATGTACCTGTCATTGGATAGTCCCATGTCTGCTATGTACTTTGTCACTGGATAGACCAATTACTAGTGGATAACTGATCATGCAGGTAACTGTCACTGGATAGACCCATGCCTGGTATGTATCTGTCACTGGATAGACCCATGCCTGGTATGCACCTGTCACTGGATAGACCCGTGCCTGGTATGTACCTGTCCCTGGATAGACCCGTGCCTGGTATGTACCTGTCCCTGGATAGACCCGTGCCTGGTATGTACCTGTCCCTGGATAGACCCTTGCCTGGTATGCACCTGTCACTAGATAGACCCATGCCTGGTGGTACCTGTGTACCTGGCACAGGATAGACCCATGCTTGGTATGCACCTGTCACTGGATAGACCAGTGCCTGGTATGCACCTGTCACTGGATAGACCCATGCCTGGTATGTACCTGTCACTGGTTAGACCCATGCCTGGTATGTACCTGTCACTGGATAGACCCATGCCTGGTATGTACCTGTCACTGGTTAGACCCTTGCCTGGTATGTACCTGTCACTGGATAGACCCATGCCTGGTATGTACCTGTCACTGGTTAGACGCATGCCTGGTATGTACCTGTCACTGGTTAGACCCATGCCTGGTATGTACCTGTCACTGGATAGACCCATGCCTGGTATGTACCTGTTACCGGACAGACCCGTGCCTGGTATGCACCTGGCTCCGGACAGACCCGTGCCTGGTATGCACCTGGCCCCGGACAGACCCGTGCCTGGTATGCACCTGTCACCGGACAGACCCATGCCTGGTATGTACCTGTCACTGGTTAGACCAATCACTGGTGGACAACTGATCAAGCAGGTACCTATCACTGCACAGATTGATACCTGATGAAGAAAATGGATCAGTTAGGTACTTGTCACTGGATAGGCTGATACCTGTTACGTGCCCTTCAATGGATCGACTGATAACTGATCAGGTTTGTGTATGTCACTGAATAAACTGATACCTGATGGACAACTTGTCAGGTAGGTATCTGTCAGTGGGTAGACTGGTTCACGATAGTCCACTGATTAGGTAGGCATCTGTCACTGCATAAACTGACATCTGATGGTCAACTGATTGGGTAGGTAGCTTTTATGAGATAGACTGATACGCGATATGTATCTGTCACTGGATAGACTTGATACCTGGTACATATATGTCACTGTATAGACTGATAAATGACGGACAACTGATCACGTAGGTATCCTTCAATGGATAGACCAATACCTGATAGACAACTGATCAGTATGAAGGGAATATTTGGACAGTATGAAGGGAATGTAAGAAATATGAAGGGAATGTAAGAAATATGAAGGGAGTGCGAGAAAAGCATGTAGGGAACGTGGGGGCCCTTTTTCAGGAGTATGACAGTATGAAGGGAATGTTTGAACAGTATAAATGGAATGGGACGGTATGAAGGAAATGTGAGGACAAAGTGTGAGAACAGTATGAAGGGAACATGACAACAGTATCAAGGGAATGCGACAGCATGAAGGGAATATGTAAATAGTATGAAGGGAACTGGACAGTATGAAGGGAATGTTTGAACAGTATAAATGGAATGGGACGGTATGAAGGAAATGTGAGGACAAAGTGTGAGAACAGTATGAAGGGAACATGACAACAGTATCAAGGGAATGCAACAGCATGAAGGGAATATGTAAATAGTATGAAGGGAACTGGAAGGGAATCCAAGGGCAATTTGAAGGAAAAGTCTGTGGACTGTATAAGGAGAATGTGAGAACAGTTTGAAGGGAATGTCAAGACAGTATGAAGGGACTGCGAGGACAGCATGAAGGGGGTGTCAGGACAATATGAAGAGAATGTGAAGAGAGTAAGAAGGTAAGGTAAGGTGAGGTAATGTTGCTTATAGCCCAGTTGACCACAAGGGCCATATCAGGGCTGTCACCATGTTAAATCAACTCACAAATAATTTATTCACACAACTTTTCAAAATACATCCTCTAAAAACCCACCTGAAATTTTGTTCAAAATCTTTTCACTGTAAAATCTCAGATCCAATGAAAAATGTTAATTTCTTTCAAGAATTCAAAGATCATATCAGGCAGAACATCTCTGAACAAGATTTCCATGGAATCTGCTGTAAAACGTTTGTGTCCCACATCATGCAAGACCCAACACTCTAAAAGAATGTTTCATTGTGAGTGGCGCATGAAATGGAATGCACCATGGAGCTTCTTCACTCTTTAAAAGGTATGAATGAGTAAAACACGAATGGCCAGTGTGCAGCCGGCATAGAACTGTTTCTTCTTTGTGAGTGCCAGATGTGGACGAGAGGAACTCTTTTAGGTTTGGACGGGTCTGAAAGAGTTTATCGAGAGTAAGAAGGGAAAATTTAACAGTATGAAGGGAATTTTGAGCAGTATCAAGGAATGAAAGGAAGGTTTAAAGGGAACGAGAGGATCATAAAAAGGGAATGCAAGGATAGTATGAGGGAATGTTTGAACTGTATAAATGGAATGTGACAATGTGAAGGGAATACTGGATATGAGGACAGTAGAAAGCGAGTTTGAAGATAGTGATGTGTGTGTGTGAGAGAACAGTATTAAGAGAGTGTGACAGTATGAACGGAATATGAGGACTATTGGCAGAAAGTGTGAAGACAGTATGCAAAGGAATAGGAATATAAGAACAAAACAGGAAATGTGTGCAAGTGTGTGTGTATTTGCGTGTGTGTACACGTGTGTGACAGGTATATATATATACCTGTCACACACATGTGTACAGCGCTCGAAACAGAGCTGTCGATTTTAAAACTTCCTTTTACCATCCTATTTTTTAACATACATACATATATATATATATATATATATATATTGAAGCAGTGGATGGTTGTCTTCAGAACCAGTGTGTGCAATGCGAAACAAGAGGTTCTGATACTGACGAAGCCTAAATAAAAGGCAAAAGCTTTTTAAAAAAGGCATGAAGAGTGTGTGGCTGGTGTGCCTGCTTTTATTCTTGTACTTGTTGACTGGCCAGTTTCTGGATCAGCAGTGCACCCACACAACATTGAGCAGTGTCCAGCGTGTTCCAGGGTTTTACCTTCATTTTATATATATATATATATATAATAAAACAATAAATTTCAAGGATAAGTACCCAGCACCATTCCAGCAACTTACAGAGCAGCTGGGTGTTGCAATGACTGCAAGAAATATTGAATTATAAACAAAGCTTGCTCTTATGTCTCAGATTGTAGAAATAGGGGGGGTGATAAGCCTTCATATCTGCAGTGGTAGATGATTCTGCCTAACTGACAGTATGTGCTTAAGTGGGTGAATGGGGAATAATAAATGCTTCTCAAAATGAACCTTCAGCAAGCTTATAGTCTCCAAAGCGGGAGACCATCTCCAATGGGGAGGAAGCTCACTAACATATAATATATATATATATATATATATGTGTGTGTGTGTGTGTGTGCACGCGAGTATGTGTGTGTGTGTGTGTAGAACTGAAGTTGTTAATGTTGCTCTGAGTGCTAATCTGAGTAACTATGTCACTGGAGCTGATGAGGATGGTGATGATGTAGATAACAATGATGCTAATGATGATGGTGCAAAGGAAGAGGATAATAATGACAGAAATCGTGCTGATGAAGATTAAGACAGTGATCATGATGTTGGAGGTGATAATGACGATAACGACATTAAAGAGGTGCCATGTGGGTTGCAGGTCACGAACAACCTTCAACCGTCGAGAGGGATGTTGGGAGTTCCTGTGCGAGTGTCAGTGTAACGGGTCCTGGGCCTGTCCCCCTGACCGCTCCCTAAACGTCTGCCAGCTGGACACTGACTCCGCCCTGTCAGTCCCTGCCCACAGTCCACGCCCACTGCCCCGTCAAGGTAGTGACCACCCTCATCCCATCCTCGCGTTCTGTGGTGTCTAGCTATAGGGAGGTTTTATATCAGTTTTACCATTAAAGGGCAGAGGAGGTTTACACCGCTTTAGTGCCTGGGTGAAGGGAGGGTTTACATCAAGTCTTATCTCCAGTTCCATGGTGTCTGGATGGAGTGGTTTAACAGAGAGTTTCATCATTAAAAAATTCTGTGATGTCTGACTTCAGGTAGATTTTACAGCTTTGTCGTTATAGGATTCCAGGTTACCTGTGCATGTGTGGAGGGAGGTTTAAGTTTTATCATTAGTGGATTCTGTAGTATCTGGATGAAGATTTTGTAGGTAGTTTTGTCATTACAGGATGCCATGGTGTCTGTGTAAAGGGGGTTTCAAAAGGAGTTTTACTGTTATAGGTTTTTATAGTGTCTGGTTGAAGTGAAGTTTTACAAGGTTGTGGTAACAGGATTCCATGGTGTCTGGATAAAGGGAGGTTCTACAATGTTGGCATTATAGAACTCCATTACATATAATGAAGGGAGGTTTTACAATGTTATGATAGAATTCCATTACGTCTGAATGAATGGAAACTTTCACAGTGAGTTTAATCATCATAGGATTTTGTGGTTTGTGGGTGAACGGAGGTTTCAGTTTTATCAGTATAAGATTCCATGGTGTCGGAGTGTGTGTGTGTGTGTGTGTGTGTGTGCGCGCGTGCGTGCGCGAGTGCTTGCCTAGACCATTGCACAGTGCATTTTCAGGAATGCCTGCATACAGGGAGAAAAGCTCTAGTTTTGAAAAAACTATCCAACAAAGGTTACATCTACATAAAAACACACATGTAGATACGTTAAAAACATGGTAGCTCCCCTGTTAAGACATCCTACATGTGGGGGGAAAAACATGCTGTGCTGTGGGCACCAGCTGGATGGCTTTTTCCTTCCTTTCCCAGTTTACTAAAAAAAAAAAAAAAAAAAAAGTTGTAAAAAAAGTATTCAAAAGAAGCAACAACTAACAAATAAGATACGAGAGAGAAAAAGGAGAAGACTGAACAAAATTAAAAGCTGCATGGGCAAATAGGTACTGCAGAAATCTCAGCTAGCATCTACTCAAGACATTATGTAGTCTTACCAGCACACACACATGCAATGATGATAATGGCTCAACCAATGTTACGTAGGTACTCAAGGTCTGACCAGCGCTTTGGGTTAATGCTAAGTCACAGCCATGCGACACTCTGCTTAAATTCTCTCATCTTAAGTCAGTAATTAGTTTATCCATCAGCTTTGAACCATACGCAGAGTGGTCTGGAAGCTTAATGGATGTGTAGTGTACACAGACCAGTTCACATGCAGTGATGCCTCCTTGATGAAACTGAAACTCAAAACCTAGCTGCCACATTACAACAAACAAAAAACCCTGTGACTGAATCAAAACAGTGTAAAAGACTTTTCCTGAACAGTGGCCACAAAGGCTGAAATACAACAAAGGACAGAGAACTAAACTTAACTTTTTAAGCAGAAAGAGCCCTCGTCTTGTCAATAGGGCAAGACGACTGGAGAGAGGGAAGGAACATTATCAGCAGGAATTCAAGAAGAAAGGTTAACAATGTATAAGCTCCTTGGCATGGATTTTGTTCATGGATGTAATGACTGTCTGTATCTGTGTACATATCCTCACATGCCTGGTCTGTCAAATAAACTTCTTCTGCCATCTACCAAAGAAGTACATGTTCTATGTGATGTTCACTGACGAAACCCTTTTCAATCCATTAGTAAATGTCTTTAAAGCCAGTTAACCTCTTTTCAATTTCTGTTAGCTCCTGTTCTTTATCAATACTACTGAAGCTGCTGCTAACCCTTTCTGTTCCTGTTTGGATAGTATTGAAGAAGTCACATCTAATCCTTATTTTCCTCTGTCAGTGGTGTTAAAAAAATAGTCACTGTCAGTCCATTCATTTCTTCTGTCGATCTGGTACTGAAGAAGGCACTTTTAATCACTTCTATTCCTGTATCAATAGTATTAACCTTGTCTTTTCCTCCGCCATACAATGAATGATGCCCTGCTCACCTTATCTTTTGCCCTTGAGGAAGCAACACCCTGTTAATCTTTTTCTTCCCATATGGAATGATGCCTCTGTAGTCCTTTTTCTTTCCTTAGATGTGAAGCAGTGTTACCTCCTTTTCTTTTATGAGATAAAGCAATGGCTACATAACACCCTTTTGTCAAAAGCAAAGCCCTGCTAAATTTGTCTTGCCCTATAGGACACGGCATCGAGTGAATCCTTTCTCTAGCCTTAGAGGTAGTTATATTAACCGTTTATGTTAAACTTATCTCTTAACCCTTTCACAAGCCTTAGGGGTAATACAACTGTATTAACCCTTTTTCCAGTGTGAAGCAGTCCATGTAAATCTGTTCTATGGAATTGCAGGATGCCGGGTAGGGAGGAAGACCTACTTCACACGCCTCTTTGCATTCCGGGATGGCTGCACACAGTACATGTGTATCTGCTACGACTCTGGCGCTTGGCGTTGCCCCCAGGGAAAAGAGCGCCGTGTTTGCTGATCTCCGCACATCGCTGGCTTTGATGTCATCACACTGCAGATACTGTCAAGGCCACGGGGTTTTTTTTCATGGTATCTTCATGGGTGCTTTTTTTTTTTTTTTTTCAAATAACTATTCACACTTTCCTTTCATTGCTTGCTTGTCACATGAAGCTAACAAAGCCTTTACACTGCAGCGTTTTAAGTAGCTAGTGCTCCAGTGTGCCTTGGTGAACACAACTGTCTCGTTAAGTCTCCATGTTGACACTGGTTTCTTCACACCAGTGGCACGGCCTGTCTGCTGATGCACGCACGACTCGCAACTTTCAAATACACTAACTAACAAAACATGAAGTATGCATGAACTGTCTCTATGTATGTTAAATATCTCTAAACACTGTCCAAGGAATGTGTCCTCGTTATACACAAATGAAATGTTGGTCAGCGTTATTTTAATGAATTACATTGATATTATGTACATAATAAAGAAACACAAATGAATAAAAGCTGCTATGTGTGAAAGTGTTACTCTGGATGTCTGGAAGTACAAATGGACATCCTCAATTCATTTTGCTAGGTGTTGCACGCCAAGATTCTCTCTCTCTCTCTCTCCTTGCACATCTTGAAGACTAAAATATTTCCCACAAACTATATCCCATGTGACTCTCCTTCCACCCTCATCATTTCCGAAATCGTTTTCTGTGGTCTACCCAGCAAATGCTACACTCTACTCACAGAGACTTAAATGAAAATAACACGGGGTCAGGATTGATGCCTTCCTTTTGGATACTTCTTTTTTCTCACCAAACGTTGCATGCTCATTGTTTTCTTCAAGAAGGAGCAATCTGGTTTTCTCCACTTGGGGTGTATGGTCTCGATACAGTCAAGTTCAAATCTATGGTGCTGGCAAGATTCACTTGTTACAGTCCACTTCAAAACCACGGTGCTGACAATCTTCACTTGTTACAGTCCAGGTCAAATCTACAGTGCTGATAACCTTCACTTGTTACAGTCCAGGTCAAATCTACAGTGCTGACAATCTTCACTTGTTACAGTCCAGGTCATATCTACCATGCTGACAATATTCACTTGTTACAGTCCAGGTCAAATCTACAGTGCTGATAACCTTCACTTGTTACAGTCCTGGTCATATCTACAGTGCTGACAATATTCACTTGTTACAGTCCAGGTCAAATCTACAGTGCTGATAACCTTCACTTGTTACAGTCCAGGTCATATCTACAGTGTTGATAACCTTCACTTGTTACAGTCCAGGTCATATCTACAGTGCTGACAATATTCACTTGTTACAGTCCAGGTCATATCTACCATGCTGACAATACTCACTTGTTACAGTCCAGGTCAAATCTACAGTGCTGACAATATTCACTTGTTACAGTCCAGGTCAAATCTACAGTGCTGACAATATTCACTTGTTACAGTCCAGGTCAAATCTACCATGCTGACAATATTCACTTGTTTAGTTACAGTCCAGGTCAAATCTACAGTGCTGACAATATTCACTTGTTATAGTCCATGTCAAATCTACCATGCTGACAATATTCGCTTGTTACAGTCCAGGTCAAATCTACAGTGCTAACACTGTCCAGTTTTTTTTACAGTGCTTAACACAGAAGCAGATTTTCTCGTCAAGACAGGATATGTCATGCACATGTGAACTACATCAATAAAATCAGGAGACACAGGTGTGCATTACTCAGGAACAGACCGTCTCCATGAAATAATCTATGCACACACTTGTTTTCATACACCAGCTGTTGGTGTGGGTTAACACAGCACCACAGGAAACATGGATCACTTCAACTGGACAGTGGTAAGGCGGGTGTGGTTTATTTCAATAAGAAATATATATGTGTAGATTACCTACTTTATCCAGGAAACACGGGCGCATTCTGATGGGCTCAATGATAAAGGACAAGAGGGTGTGTATTATTTACCACAGGAAGGCAGGAAACATGGATGTGTGGTATCTCAGTTGGACAAAACATGGGTGTCTACTAATCACTTCAGTAAGACAGGAAAGTGCATGCGAACGTAACCTCTACCAAATGAAATAGCAACAATGAAGTAATGAAAGTGTATATGATATTAACAGTCCAAGAAAACATAGGTATGGATTACCTCACCAAGTAGGAAACTCAGGCATTTCCTCAATAAATCAGGAGATAGTTTGTAATGTATTACCTCATATATATCACATGTACGTGTGCATTACTTCAATAAAGTTCCTCGGAATGAAGTCTTGTTAAAAATTCTGACAAACTTGTTACTGAGACTGACAGTGTGCATATACCACCACCTTCTTCTCTCACCTGTGATGGACCAGTGGCTCTTCTTCTAGCATCAAAATAGATCAGTTATT
This sequence comes from Conus betulinus, assembly GCA_016801955.1. Classification (NCBI taxonomy): domain Eukaryota; kingdom Metazoa; phylum Mollusca; class Gastropoda; order Neogastropoda; family Conidae; genus Conus; species Conus betulinus. Next base: position 13,278 of record JADBJO010029102.1, read on the forward strand.
ACCTCACTGTTTTCTCCTTGCATTTGCACTGTCAAGAGTATGATACCAATTTTTACATTCAATCCCACCTTCCACAGCAGGTAAGCCCCTGCAGGTGATCACAATTCGTTAGAGAATGTCTGTTTTTATTACCAAACATTTAGCTGAAAGTGGCATTCACTGATTTACAGCATTTACCATTGGCGACATCTCGCAGGTGAATCACTGGAAAGGTTCTATCAATATTAACAGTTCTACTATGTTCGATTATGCTAGCGTTTGAAATGGCTGATAAAAGGTCATAGTTCTACAGACACACATACAGACACAACCAACAGAAGGCAATAACATCAACCCATCTTTCCACGTGTGTCACAAAGTGTCAAAACCATCTGGGACAGACAGGGAATGGGACTAAAAGCCAGGGAAACTGGTTATCAGTCAAGAAAGGAAATTAAAAGGGTGGAGTCAGAGTGACAGAACAAAAACAATAATAGGTATTTATGGTACTTCAGCTATAAATAGCCCTAAGCGCTACGAAGTTCTCAGCATGTACTCATACACACATACATGTGCACACAAACACAGAGAAAACATCCACAAGTATACCCAGATCCACAACAAGTTCCAAGCAGAGGGGGCTTGGAAAGAGAAAGAAGACTCTTAAAAGCTCTTGGTATGGAAATGAAGCATCTAAAGGAGATGATTACGAGCAGAGGAACGCAAGGGCCATACAGGAGTGTGCAGGCTAAGAATTACAAATGGAGCCTGACCATTCAGAGACTTCAACCTGAGCAAAGAAATTGTATCATCAATCTCTGTTTTGAACATGAAGCAAGAGATGAGAATGAAGAAAAGGAGCAACACGAGTACATTTACAACATCAGAAAATGAGTCGGCTGCATGGTTGTGTACTTCCTGTGACTTAATGGATGAAACATTCCAGAAGAAGAAAATAAGATTAGCTGCGAAAGAACAAACTCGCTGATTAGCGTCTTGGTTGCATCATCTTAAAGAAGATGCTGACAAGAACTAAAGCGCATCATTACAGGTAACACACCAAATATAGATGTATCATCAAGTGTAATTCAAAAGGTTATGAACAAATTTAGAAATTTAGATGGACAAGTGAGGCACTTGTGTAGCTAAACAGATGCTGGAAACAAATTCTGAGGGAAGAACCTTTTTTATTTGCTGTGAATACCATTTCTATCTTGTCATTATTCAACAGGAGCTTATTTGTGTGCCATACAATCTTTAATGTCAGAAATGCATGTTTGTGTAATTTCAATGATAGATGGTACATGGGACAATTCACAAGACTTGCAGAGTGTGCTGAAAGACAATATCAGAGAGAGGTTGAGTATAAAGCACAAAGAGAAGCACAGAACCAAACTCCAATCTGCAAGTCTGAAGAAGAGGCGATACAGCCATTAATAGAAACAACAGGTATACAACCAGGGAGAAGAATGAAACTAAAGACAGCGCAATTCTACAAATGCCAAAAGTTAATTGGAGACAAAAAAAAAAGAACATGGCCAATTCAATTGTATCAAACTCAGCAGTTGGATCCAGACAAGAAATGAGAAATGTATGACCAGCTCAAGGGTAAAACGCACACCAATTACTATTTTCAAGAGTGCCGATTCACTGCAATGACCAGGGTGATATGCAGATCATAAAGAGTCGGGAAAATTTCTTTCAGTGAAAATGGTTTGAAAGCTGAGGGAATACTATCTTCTCAACAATTTCAAAGAGGAAAGGCAAGTTAGAACAGGTCCATATTTTTTGAGGCCATCATCATCCAAATGTTTTTTTTTTGTTTTTTTTTTTGTGTGCGTTTTGTTTGTTTTTTTCAACATGGTTTAACACATTCAGATTTAAACTCAGATTAAAACAACCAGATGTATGGGAATCCTTCACTTAAAAAAAAAAAGAACAGATTGGACAGACCAGTGAGCAGACACAACAGGAGAACAGACACAACAGACATACATGCCTACCCCTAAAAATGAATTTCAGTAGCACTGACATCAAATTTCAGTAGCACAGACTCAAAATCAGTAGCATTCATTTTTTTTTTTCTTTTGAAACACTTTGTGGAAAGAGTTGGTCGGGGTGTCATAATCAGCTCAACCTATGCATAGAATAAGACAAAACTTTACCGCCATGTTTTAATTACAGAAAATGCGCTGTCACAAATCATGCACTTTGCTTTTGCATCATCAGAGTCCAATTTCACAATGAAGGGAAATTTGCCACTGTATTTGTACAGGAACTTCTGCAACGGCTGACGCTTTTTTGATGCAGGTTCATCAGCATCACCAGTTGGCACATCCATTCGCTTTCTCTTTGTATTAGATGCCATCTTTCTCGAAACTTCAATTACTTGCGATATCCGGTTTAGTACTTCCTCTTTCAAAAGCATCGTTGCTTGAACAACTGAGTTCAACGTTCCTCTATAGCAGAAGCCATTGGAGACATATGCTATTCGTCTGCTTGATGAAGACAGGGCTTTACATCCCTTTTACCATTTGGTGTTCTGTTTCTGCTTTCAAAAGCATCGTCTGCTTCAACTCACGATCGTTTTAAGTAAATTTTGTTGAAAAATCTTTTTACTGTAACGAAAAATAAAATTCCGTAATCGCTGTAGCTACTTCGTTTTTTTTGTTAATTGCTGTAGAAAATACGGAAGTTCCGTAGGGGTAGGCAAGTATGAACGGACAGGATAGCAGACATAACCGACTGGAGCACAGACACAATAGACAGAAGTGCAAACAAAACACACAGGAGTGCAGACACAACCATTAACAGAGCAGACACAACAAGAGAACAGTCACAACAGACAGGCATGCAGATATTACAAGAGAGCAGAGACACAATGGACAAGAGAACAGATACAACAGAGAAGAGAGCCGACTTAACAGTCAGGAGCAGACAACAGGCAAGCAGATGAGGTAGGAGAGCACAGACTGGACAACAGATACAAGTGGCAAGAACACAGCAAAACAGACAGAAGGGGCAGAAGAACTGACAGTACAATAAGGACAGCAGACAAAACATGTAAGAGTATACACTGAACAAGAGCAGACACAAGTAAAAAGAAGACAGGGCAATACGAAGAGCAGACACACCAGAAAGGAGAGTAGACAGGACATCGACAGGAGAACCAATAGGACAGCAGACACAAAAAGGCAAGTGTGCAGACATGACAGACAGACAAAGGGCAGAACAGGAGAGCAGACACAAAACAGACAAGAAACCAGACAGAACAGGACAGCAGACGGAACAGACAGGAGTGCAGACACTACAGGCAGAGCGGCAAACACTACAGGCAGAGCGGCAGACACTACACTACAGGCAGAGCGACAGACACTACAGGCAGAGCAGCAGACACTACAGGCAGAGCGGCAGACACTACAGGCAGAGCGGCAGACACTACACTACAGGCAGAGCGGCAGACACTACAAGCAGAGCGGCAGACACTGCAGGCAGAGCGGCAGACACTACACTACAGGCAGAGCGGCAGACACTACACTACAGGCAGAGCGGCAGACACTACAGGCAGAGTGGCAGACACTACACTACAGGCAGAGCGGCAGACACTACAGGCAGAGCGGCAGACACTACAGGCAGAGCGGCAGACACAACAGGCAGAGCAGCAGCAGGCAGAGCATTACAGGCAGAACGGCAGACACTACAGGCAGAGCAGCAGGCACAACAGGCAGAGCGCTACAGGCAGAACGGCAGACACTACAGGCAGAGCCGCAGGCACTACAGGCAGAACAGCAGACCGCTACAGGCAGAGCGGCAGACACTACAGGCAGAGCTGCAGACACACAGGCAGAGCGGCAGAACTACAGGCAGACACAACAGGCAGAGCGGCAGACACAACAGGCAGAGCTGCAAACACAACAGGCAGAGCTGCAGACACAACAGGCAGAGCTGCAGACACAATAGGCAGAGCTGCAAACACTACAGGCAGAGCTGCAGACACTACAGGCTGAAAAGCAGGCAGAACAAACAGGACAGCAGACAGAATAGAAAACACAATGGACAGGAAACGAGACACAACAGACAGGAGGGCAGACAGAATAGCAAACACGATGGACAGGAAACGAGACACAACACACAGGAGGGCAGACAGAATAGCAAACACAATGGACAGGAAACGAGACACAACAGACAGGAGGGCAGACACACAGCAGACAGGAGAAAGGACACAACAGAGAGAATAGATATGACAGGAGAACAGACACAACAGACAGGAGAGCAGACACAGCAGACAGGAGAATAGACTCGACACACAGGAGAAAAGACACAACAGAGATAATAGATATGACAGGAGAACAGACACAACAGACAGGAGAGCAGACGCAACAGAGAGAATAGACACAACAGAGACTGACACAGAACAGAACAGGCACAGCAAACAGGTGAGCAGATACAGCAGAGAGGAGAATACACACAATAGACAGAAGAGCAGAGTGAACTGCAGATAGAACAGACAGGAAAACAGACAAGAGAACAGATAGCTGCCCAAGAACACACCGAAGAGACAAAAGAACCAACAGACCAGTCTTTGTTCCATAAAAGATGCCCATGTGATGTATCAAGTGAATAATACATCAACTTTTGTAATCACATGACATATCAAAAGCAAAACACCAACACATGTCATCACAATCAAAAGCAGAACACGTGCATCCATAAAACAAATCAACCTGCATCACACTACATTCTTAATACAATTATGACTATCCATCCACATAGCATATCATCAGTCCTCCGAAACATCCATCCCGCCTCTTCCTTTATAGAAAATGTGAATGGCTATTCAGCCGAAAAAAAAGCACATCATCAGCCCATCAACATGTTCATCAACATCATCCTTTATAAAAACATGTGCATAGCTACCCTCAACCTATGGCACCTTATCAGTCCTCCAACCCATTCATCCCATGAAGACTGGGCAGTGCAGGCCATGTCTGCATGGACAGATGGCTCTCAGGAAAACGTCATTCTCTTGGTGCAGCAAAACTGACAGCCTGCTGAAAGAACACGCCTGCTGGAAGAACAAGCCTGCCGGAAGAACCAACCAGAATACAATTCAAGGTTCAGACAGACAGAAATATGTCTGAGATATGGCAAAATGCTAAACCCCCAACAAGGCTCCTCATAAGTCTGTCTGCAACAGATGGTCCTGATCTGCCAGCCAGCCATCAGGGGAATACTTTTGGGTTCATTTTCTTTCAACGCCTGCAAGGTCTGACGAAGACATGGTTCTCTAACACCAGTTTCATCTTGCGTATTAATTATGAGTTACTCTGCACCTTGCTCAATGTATTCTTTGCATTCTGACTCCTGTTCAGTCACACTGCACTCTGGTTCAGTCTTCTGACACAAGCACAGTTTCTGTCATGTCCTTTAGTATACACTACTGGTGCATTAAAGAGCATCACTACCCATAATCGAACTGGTATTCTTGGAAGGCAAGCTGCAGTAGTCATGCACATCAGTCTCAGCATGGATGGATGATGGCCTCTTCCCGTCAGCAGTCTAGGGCATGCCATCACAGCCTAGAGAAGGAATACAATGGTGGACTGAGAGGAGCAGGAGGAGGACAGGAGGGGAGAGAACACCTGCCAGGCCAGCAGACGGTGCCGTTTCCTGGACCTCCAGTCCACTACGAGGCTTCCAGTTCACTGGCCGACACATCCGGCTCCTCATCGTTGTAGATGTTCTCTGCCTGCTCAGGACAAGCAACAATGTCATCATCATCATCGTCATCGTCATCATCATCATCATCATCATCATCCAGTCCTCTTCTTCCAAACCACCACCAGAATGATCAGTTTTTCTTCGCCTTCTCAGAACCAAAACCAACATTTCTATCATCAATATCCTGTCCTCAGCCTAACAAATCATCAAACCAACCGCCACAACAATGACCATGTAACACTGGATTCGAACTCTTTGACACTGTGCTCCTTTCCATCTTCCCTAACATGTTTAACAGTATCCTTTCAAGGATGAATGTGTAATACAAGATTCCAACTCTACACTGTGCTCCTTTCCCCTTTCCCTCACCACGTCTACCAACTTCTGTTTCACAAATGATTCCAACTCTAACACTGCACTCCTTTCCTCCTT
>JADBJO010029103.1:5000-7500 GCA_016801955.1 Conus betulinus
AGTGACTCAGTTCTTTTTCCCATTGGAATGAAGTGTATACAACATATTATAAGCTTTCTTTGGTATACGGTGTTCATCCATCATGGTAAGTTTTAACCAGTACTTTGTACATTTAGTGCAGGTTTGTATATACAATGGATGTCTGTTGCTTTAGCAATGTATACGAGCATTGGCTGTCTGTATACTAACATTCAAAAGACGTTTAATAGCGAATACATGTACTCTTTCAATTGCAGAAATACCCCAAATTTCTGCTCCATAAGTTCGAATGGGTTGAACTTGACAGTCAAACATTTTGAGGAAAAGCTTAGAGTTATTTTCTCCTAGAGACCAAAAGAACCGTAGAATTCCAAAGACGCTTTTCTTCGCTTTCATTGTCATATCTTTTAATGAGCATGAGAAGGTTAAACCTGTTGAAAAAATTACTCCTAAGTACTTACATTCATTTACAACCTCAAGCCGTTTACCATCATAAGACCACTTTTCCTTTGATGCAATATAGCCCCCTTTTCTAAATATAATTATTTCAGATTTATCAGAATTTACATTTTGTTTAAGTCTATTGGCTGAGTAGTTCGGAATATCTAGTTGACGTTGAAGACCTACTACCGAGTAAAAAAGAAAAAACATCATCGGCGAAAAGCATGATTCAAATTTGATAAGACTGATGATACCATGTTGCCATGTTGCATAATGTTGTTTGCAAGCTCATTATAAATAAAGAAAATTAAACGAAGGCTACAATTATCTCCCTGCTTTAACCCACGGGGACATGAGAATGCTTCTGTATTACCCTGCCTAGTACGGACTCTAGCTGTCACAACGCTGTACATTCTTCTAATCGCTTTATTCATTTTTCCGTGAATACCATTTTTTTGCGCCGTATTAGCAACAGTTGTTTCTATCTATAAGGTCAAAAGCCTTTTTAAAATCAATGAATGCAGCATACAATTTTTTACCACTAGATAACTGTTTTTGTACTAATGACAATAAAGTAAAGATCTGGTCTACCGTACTATTTTTTTTTTTTCTGAATCCTGCTTGTGATTCATTTCGGAGGTTATTTTCTTCTACCCAACTTGTTAATCGTTTGTTACGAATATAAGTGTAGGAGTTTACTGCAAATATTCAGGAGAGAAATGCCTCTATAGTTATCTCGCGAGAAATTTAATATCCCCTTTTATGTAATAAAATGTGGATGAGTAATTCAGACCTGCTATGTGGAAACGTACCAGTATCAGTAATTTCTACATCTAGTATGGAGCTGTCTAAAATTTGGAATATCAAACCACTCTTCCCCCACGTCAACATCCAAATCAACTTTATCACGGTCTATTCCGTGATCAAAACCATTGTCAGAATTAAACACTTGTTGGAAATGGTCGTACCAGTCATTTTAAAAAAATTGTATTGTCTACCCAACGTTTTGCCGATTCTAGATTTAATTGTCCCCAAAAATTTGTTTGGGTCACTTTTCTTTGCTTCAAGGGCCTCAAGTGTACGTTTTTGTCTTCTAATCTCTTAAATTCTAAGAATTTGTTATATTGTCGCCTATCTTCATTATATGTGTCTCTGAGTTTTTTTTTCAATTTCACTGTCGTTACATCTATAAAAAGTCCTGAGAGAGAGAGAGAGAGAGAGAGAGAGAGAGAGAGAGAGACGCATCTTTGACTTCATAGTTCTACATTCAGCATCAAACCATGGTTTATTAGAAGGCATGCCTATTGCAAAACACTTTTTCATATATTGGCTAACAAGAGTTAGACCTTCATTGAATTTATGAATGGCAAGATCTACATCGTAATCTAATAATACAGTGGCTAAATCATTGATGGATGTTACTTCTTCTGATACAAGTGCCTCCGAATCTTCATTCACTTTGTCTCAGTCTCAGATAAGTTTCTCTCAATAATAGTCTTTCTGAGTAAGTCGTAAGTCGTTGTCAAGTTGTTTTGAGCATTAAAAATCATTGTCACTGCCATGTGTTTGGTTTCAATTCTAGGTAAAACATACTAATTATCACTGTGATTTGTTATCTCACGTATGGTTCTCGATCCTTCACAGAGTTCCACTCATTTTGACAGGATGCGTTACGTCATGATATCGGACATTCTAGAATACTGTATATTCATTACTTGGCTGTGTATCATCCCATGCTGTTTTTTTTTTTTTTTTAATGTTCAATTTGATATCGTTAAGTACTTGTGACAACGAGGATGAGTGACGAGAAGAGATTGAAAGTTTAAATGTTCGAAGACATGTTTGCCTGGGAGCGCCTTGGTGGTTTTTGAGAATTGATATGTGAATCGTTTTTGTTTGAACTTATCAAATTCGACCTTTTTCTCTGTTTCGATCAGTTCACTGACGATTTGGGACTAACTCTTGTCAGTTCACTCCAGTCATTGTCCCAGCTCACTGAAATGTCAAAGAACAAGAGTTTAAACACTTAGTGATCACACACACACACACACACACACACACACACACACACACACACACA
>JADBJO010029103.1:10000-19409 GCA_016801955.1 Conus betulinus
ACAATAAAAATTCTCAAAACAATCCAATTGCGCCAGTCTGTAAATACTCGACACCTCAAGCAAGGCCTTGGCGCATTCATTTTTGGTGTGCAGCCTTTTGGAGTCACCATGTAGGCAGAGACTGGTCAAGATCCCGAGGTCACATGAAAATGAGGTCACGTCGTCGCTTGGTGGGACTCGCTTGCGTCCAGTGTAGAGCTGTCTCGCACAGTAATGGTGGACGATCCTGTAAGATTATTATTAAATTGCGATGGAGAGGAGCTGACAAAAAAAAATGATCATGGTAATCAGGATGTAACTTTGTTGGTTCCCTCACAACTGATCGACGGCCTACTGCGCAACACCCCCACAGCATCTATCTTGTGGGGGCACCCTCCTATCCTTTTGTCCCCACAATTGTCTGGCAATAAAGTAAAACAACCCGTGCTGGGGACAAACATCTTCACTGGCCATCAGTGTTGCACAAAGTCGTATCAAACAAGGGACACAATTCCTCTATTTTCAAGGGATACAATGCCTCTGTTATCAAATACTCCCAAGATTAAGAAGACGTGGAACACACACAGCACACTTTCCTATCTGTATCAGTTTTGTCTCTTTGTGTGTTTTTATTTAGTGTGTTCTCTAAACGCTGGTTTTTATTGGCGCAAATAAAAGCTGGTCAACCAGTAAAATAATAAAGGGTAAAAAACAAAGATGGTAATCACCTGCTTAAAATATACGAGGGAAAAAGGCGAAAAAATCAGTTGTTGGCCTACAGTGTACACAAGTCAGTTCCTCAGTGACATGAGACGCACACATTACACAGAATATGAGACGCCTTCTGCGCCTGTCCCCGTCACTGTCCCACTGTCCCTTCTGGCCAGATGACTGTCCACGTCTCGTGTTTGGCCAGCAGTCTTATCAGGTAACTGTATATGGATTCTTTTGTTTAGGCAATCAAGCAGTCTTATCAGATAACTGTATATGGATTCTTTTGTTTAGGCAACCAAGCATCTTATCAGGTTAACTGTATATGGATTCCTGTTGTCTGGCAACCATACAGTCTTATTTGATAACTGCGTGTTTATTTTTGTTGTTTACACAACTTAGCAGTCTTGGAAGGTAGCTGTATGTTGAACCTTGTTGTTTAGTGAACCAAGCAGTCTTACCAGGCATCTGAACGTTGATCCTTGTTGTCTAGCAGCCAAGTGGAGTATCGCCGAGGAGGCCATTGAAATAAACGACGCTCACTCCTTGATACACCATTTGGGCTTTGCCCTTTATTTCCATTTAGGGTTACATCAGACATCAAACAAACAGTACAGCAGCATGCAAATCCTCATTGTCATTACCATATCAAGGCGTTATGATGGGTGAATCACACACATTTTGATTTCTTCGGTCAAACAATATGTTGAAAATACTGACATAAATTGAAATGCTGATCTGACTGGTACTCAAGAAAGAGCAAAAGCTGAAAAGCCAATTGTAAGGAACGTAAAGGAGCGACGTTACGTTATCAAAATATAAGCATAAGCATAAATCAAATTATTATTTGGAATTGACATAGGCAAAAACTAAATTATGAGTTTCCTTGAAACATAAAATAAAATGAAAAGTGTAAAACTGAAATGCTTTTTTTAAAAACCGATTAGGATCATCCTCAGAGAAAAAAAATAAAAAAAGGATCATTCTTAGAATAATAGGTTTAGATTGGACACAGTAATGTCGGGGTGCAAGAAATTGTATTCCACGTTTTATTTGGGATACACTTATCCCTAACAGTTTTTCTATGGAAAAGTTATTCATTGAAACATTCACAACAATCCAACAGTAAGATCATACTTGCTGTTGTAATTTTAGGTCTGACAGTAAAATCATACTTGTTGTTGTAATTTTAGGTGTTTTCGTTTATTTAATGACAAACACCATTTTCACATTGATCATAATACTGGCAAAAATGCACATCTGTAGATGTAACACTAATAAGTGTACAAAACGCAGATCTACATGCCTTCCAGAAACAATAAATCCACAGGTATAAGACTGTGTGTGTGTGTGTGTGTGTGTGTGTGTGTGTGTGTGTGTGTGTGTGTGTGTGTGTGTGAATGAAGTCAAGTCAATAAAAATTATCTTTATTGAGGGTTAAAGAATAAGCTTTACAGATTTTTTTTCATCCTGCCCTCACAAGAAAAAAAAATAATTGAAGAAACCAACAAACAAAATCATTTACCAACGCATTGTGAAGAAAAAAAAATATTAATGCAATTAACACATTCAAAGGATCACAACATATGAGAGAGAGAGAGAGAGAGAGAGAGAGAGAGAGAGAGAGAGAGAGAGAGAGAGAGAGAGAGAGAGAGAGAGAGAGAGATTCGGCAATTGAATAAGCATTAATCATTCGATAATTTTTCCATCAAATTCCTTTTAAGAGCTCTTTTAAATGTTCCTTTCGAATGACATGATTTTAAAGAAGATGGTAAATTGTTCCATATTGTACCTCCAGAATATGTAAAGCTTGATTTGTAGAGATTGTTGTGGGGTCTGGGGAAAGAAAGTTTGTGTGAGTGTCTATTTTCATTGATTACAAAGTTTTGGATTATTTTCTTTGGAGCTATTCTATTCACTACATTGTACATGCATAAACATTTGTTAAAGAAGAGTCTTTCTTTAAACGGTAGAATATTTAATGTTCTGTAACCACTCCCTCTCAAAGTAGTACATTTCAGATGATGTATTATCTTTATAGCTCTTTTATGTAGATGACTTATTTGTTTCAAATTAGTTTCACTAGAATTATCCCATAAGGTGGACGCATAGTTATTAAGAGATAAAATGTGTGCGTGAAAGAATACTTCCTGGTTTGAAGATTAAGAAAATGTGTTTATTTTTGTAAGTTGATAAATTCTTTTGGATATACGTTTTCCAAGATCAGTAATGTGATCATACCATGATAAGTCATTGTCAATAATAACCCCTAATATCTTATGAGATGTTACCACCCTCGATCTTTTGGTCTTCGGCAAAGAATGATGCAAACGGGAAACTCATTTTCTGTCGTTTTTGACGTGTGGTCCCAAACATGCATTTAGTTTTAACTGCACTGAGGGCCATGTGGTTCATTTCTGTCCATAGAATAATGCATTGATATTACTCTGAAGGTTACTTACCAGAATGGTACGATTAACACTATTTGACTGCAGTGAAGTATCGTCAGCAACATTTCGCAGCTGCACTTTATATGTAAGGCAAAATAATTTATGTAGATAGAAAATAATAAGAGGGGTCCTAAAACAGATCCTTGAGGTAATTCAGACCTGTTTAGAACTAATTTCAACAAGCTGTTGGCGATCACTAAGAAAAGATCTGATAAACTTTATAGCCTCACTTGATAGTTTGTAATGTGTAAGCTTTTTTTTTTTTTTTTTTTTTTTTTATAAGATGCGAATGGCTAATAACGTCAAAAGCTTTAGCAAAATCAACATAAAGAATTCCAGTAAATTCATTATTGTTTATATTAGATAGACATTCATCTATAAGCTGTATGAGAGATGAATGGCAAGAGTAATTTTGTCGAAAACCTGATTGATTTTCATGAATTAGATCATAATACTTCAGATGAGAATATAAATGTATTTGAACATATCTTTCAATTGGTTTTGACAAAATGGAAAGAATTGAGATGGGTCTATAGTTAGAGGGTCTATAGTTAGAGAGGGATTGGCAGGATCTCCATTCTTGAGCAAAGGTATCACTTTGGCCTATTTAAATTTTACGGGGAAATATTCTTTTTCAAGGCACAGATTATAAGCATAGGTGAGTGTACCAGCGATAAATGTTGAAGAGATTCTTAATATCTTTCTATCGATTTCGTCCAAGTCTCTGGTTCCTGATTGTTTAACCAATTAAAAACTTCATTTATTGAAATATACTGTATGGAGAAAACCGAAGTGACATGTTTTGAATGACAATATTGTTCGAACTCTTGTAGTTCTCATTAGTTTTTTATCACTCATTATTATGTTATTAGCAACATTTGCAAAATGAGAGTTAAAATCCTCTGGTGATATGTCTTTTACTGGATTTCGAGACGACGAGCCTTCAATTTATTATTGGTTAAAAGATTAATAGCCTTCAACATCACTTTTGAATTTTGTGAAGAAGATAAAAAATCTTGAAAATATTTTCCCTCGCTTTTCGTTTGATAGAATTAAATCTATTTCTTTGTTTTCTGAATTGTTCTTTGCTTTTATGATCGAATTCATGAAAGTCAATCAGGTTTTCGTCTCTTTTATATATTTCATTGTCTATTTCCTTAGTCAGCCAAGGAGTTTTAATTACATATTTCACTCTTTTTCTTACAAAAGGAGCATGTTATTATACACTGAATTAATGTATTAATCCAGAAGTTAACAGCATCATCGGGGTTTCTTACCTGATAAACATAATCTAAACCTGAGTGAAGTAAATCGTAAAGGAGAGCGTTTCTATCGAAATGTGTAAAGCATCGGTAAAAGATTTCCTTATGGCCAAACTTGGAAATTTTTATACCTTTCTTCCTCCATTTAAACAAACAGATGAATGGTCACTGCATCCGGTCTGTACGAAACACATTTCGACTGTGTTTACTTTTTTGTTAACATAAATATGATCAATTAGAGTTTCACTATGTTCAGCAATACGTGTCGGTCGATCAATATTTGTTCTAACCCATACATAGCATAAACACGACTCCATTTTGTTGCAGGTTTTGTCAAATCAATATTAAAATCACCGAAAAGAATTATTTCTTTAGACTCAAAATTTACAGCATCCATCATTGAATTGAACTTGTCATACCAGTCGGTAGTTTCAGCTGAGTTTCTATATAGAAATCCTATCAAGATTGGTTCAGAATGTCTAAAAGTAATATATCAGATATAGATTCAACATCGTTTCCAAATGGGACATTCTTTTGAAGTTTACTGAGTTTGAACAATACAAAAGAGTAATCCAGTTGATTTAGGTGTAACTGGATCAAGTCGTTTTATAATATAGCCAGGCATATACATATCGGAATCAGGAATCAAATCTGTTAATCGAGATTCAGCAATACAAAAAACATGAAAGTTATTGCCATTATTATATAGAATCGTTGCCAATATTATCAGCTTTATTTCTAGCACTGTTGGTATTTAAAAATCATACTCAAAGCCCCTCCTGTGAGGGCCATGTATATAACGCAGAAGGCATAGTGTTATACAAACGTCAGTCAATATTCAACTATGATCTTATGCACAGTCTGCTTTATGCAACGTAATACGCAGAGAAATGCATACAATACAATCATAAAGACTATGAATCATTTAATACAGATAAAACTAGTTTCTGTTATCTAACTTAAATCACTGTTTCAAACTGACAATTTAACAATGCACATCAAGAAAAATGAAACCATTTAAGGAATACACAAGCTCTGAACTAGTCTCATTAATATCAGAGGTTACAAAATCAAACTATATATTCAAGGAGAGAAATAAAGTAAAAATGTGAGAGAAAAAGGAACAATGTGGGAAAGGTAAAAAAAAGCGGAAAAACGCAATGTTTTGTACTATTCCTATGTTATGTACACGTGTGAAGACTGAAGACTTTGTTCAGTGAAAAGGCAGTCCTACTCACCTCACACAGACTGCATACACATACAGCACGACTTGCAACCGCAGTGGCCTGATGCAGCTGTCTATAATGAAAATATTCTCTTCCAAATATACCACGTGACCTCCACCAAAGTCTAGCGATGCAATGTTCAGCTCCACGCTGGGCTCTCTTTTTTATGACAACACACACACTCGCATGCACGAACATACGGAAGCACACATACACACGTCCGCGCACGTGCACGCACACACACACACACACACACACACACACACACACACACACACACACACACACACACACACACACACACACACACACACACACACTTAGACACATACACACACACACACACACGCGCACACACATGCATATGCTCACACACACACACACACACACACACACACACACACACACACACAACAAAAAAGAAAAAATATTTTCAAGATTTATTATCTTCTTCACAGAATTCAAAAGTGTGTGTGTGTGTGTGTGTGTGTGTGTGTGTGTGTGTGTGTGTGTGTGTGTGTGTGTGTGTGTTGTTCTCTTCTTTTTGCATTGAGATGTTCATGCGTGACACGTAGAACATTCTGAAAGAAAGTCACTGTCAGGTAACAGCATGACGACTGTAGAATGGTGAAGCAGACAGTGGAACGCCCTGACGGCGGCATTGTCTGTCCCTGTAGTACGACGCCCCGTGGGATGAGCAGGATGGGGAGGCTGCAGAGGAACCAGCTGTGCTCTGTGGAAAGTCACCCAGGGCCAGCTGGACGTGGAGAACTCTCTGTCATGCACCTTCATACCCGGAGTGTACACAGTGAGCTGGACCGAGCTGAAGCAGAACCTCGTCAGTTTGATGTTTAACTCTCTCTGAAAGGTGGCTATCACCGTCACATTCAAACGACTCTTTACTTCTAAAGAACTTTCACCTTGGGCTGTTCACTGGGTTCTCCAGGGGGCTTCAAGGGAGGCAATCGGGGTAGGGCAAAGACATCTCAGTTTGTGGCTTGTGAAGGGATCCAGGCTGCTGCTACCATGCGTGGTCCCAAGGAATCACACCTGAGTTAAAAAGAAATTGGATGTTAAGCATTAACCGCTTTGACATGTAGGTTGAACCGAAATAATTGAGAGATGCACTGGTTGAGTCCCACAATTGTCGGTGTTCGTCGTTGATGTGTGTGTGTGTGTGTGTGTGTGTGTGTGTGTGTGTGTGTGTGTGTGTGTGTGTGTGTGTGTGTGTGTGTGTGTGTGTGTGTGTGTGTGTGTGTGTGTGTGTGTGTGTGTGTGTGTGTGTGTGTGTGTGTGTGTGTGTGTGTGTGTGTGTGTGTGTGTGTGTGTGTGTGTGTGTGTGTGTGTGTGTGTGTGTGTGTGTGTGTGTGTGTGTGTGTGTGTGTGTGTGTGTGCGTGCGTGCATGCGTGCAAGTGCCCAGTGATTCCATTGGTTGAACCAACATAACTCGGGTTCTCTTTGTTTGAGAATGGCTAGAGGACGCTCTCGGAAAACCAGTAAAAGCATGATTCACTTGGTGATCCCGTCTGGCTGAGGGTTCAGGAAAATACAGAGACGTAAAGCCAAAAAGACTTTACATGAAGGGAAGGATGCTGTAGCCTCGGAGCCGACGACGGCAGACAATTGTCCCCTGTGTGGGAACGGAGGACACCAAGACGTGTCAGCCTGTTGAGGCCAAGACAGAGAACTGCCAACCGACGACGGGGTGACTGCAGCACCTGAAGGCCTGTGGGAGAGACCGACAGGACACTTTTCCGTGAAGAGAGCGAATGGCAGCGGAGTCCGGGGCACGATCCGAGAGTGCGACTACAGCTGCATTGCCAGTATCCCCCATCTGGGATCTGGCCAATCGGGCGGACGCGAACAGTGTGGCAGCTTCAACGATCGTAGTGACACTGACTGAGAGAACCGACTGGTCAACCAGAGGAAACAACTGGGAAGGTGTAAATGTTTATTTCTTTCTTGTGTTTAGTGGTGTGTAAGCAGAATATTGGAATGTTATCTTTCACGGTTAATTAAGAGTAACTGGTAACTGAGGAAAAGGGAGTCCAATTATGTGTTATCTGCATAATAATTACATTTTTGTATGATGCAGATAATTGGGTGTGTAGTGATAGGTGGGGGCTCAGAGTCAACTTACATAGAATTTCTTTTTATTCCACGAAATGTTATTAATTTCCCGTCACCTTTTGTGCGTACCTGAAAGGCCTGGAGCGGCGATCCTCTCATCGCCATGGATGCTTTAGGTACCCGCTGATCAATGGCGGGGAGAAGATCACTTATCGTCTGCACATGAACACAATGACATGAGAAACAGGAAACACGTGGTCAAACTCACACAGATACAACCCAACTCAACCCAACCGAACTCAATCCAATCCAACCCAACCCAACCAAACCTGCCAAACCTGCCCAACCTCACTCAACACAACACAACGCAACACAGCTCCAGTGAAGATGCTCTCCCCGCAGTGGCCAAATCAGGACAGTGTGGTTCCATAAAGCTTTTGCTCAAAGGGGCTTTGCAAGGATTTGGAAGTCGGATGACACAGAGAACAGAAGAACCACCATCATCCATCGATATTTCAACGGAAACAGGAGACCAACAGCATCCACTACGATCCACCAGCGCCGTTAACGACAATGCACCCATTTCCCTTCCTCCTTCTACATCGACGACAAAGACTACGATCTGGGACTTCTTGTCCTTAAGGGCCTCTGGCTAACAGAACGTTAAACTCACCTTCTGTGCTGACGAGTAATGAGTGACAACAATGATTACCACCCGTGGCACAAAAGGCCAAATAATGTTGTCAACACAGAGTTTAGTTGGCCCCATGTCTTGATAGACAATGTTGTCAACACACAGTATAGTTGACCCCATACACTGTTAGATAGTGTTGTCAACACAGAGTTTACTTGATCCCATATGGTGCTAGACAATGCATATGTTGTTAGATAATGTTGTCAACACAGAGTTTAACAAGGCCCATACGTTACTGGATGGTGCAACCACCGAGTTTTAATAAACACCACAGTTCGCCAGATAAATGTTTCTAACAAATATTTTGCCCCATATTTTGGTGAAAGAGTGACATTCACACACTTACGCCCTGTTCTTTTTCATTCACATTGATCTGCCTCTCTGTTTAACCCCAGTTTAGACTGTCTGTCCCAGATCATTATTTTAAAGGCGGAGAAATTTGTGCCCCACTACTTAATTGTTAGTGTTAAATTATGTGCCTGGATTAATTCATCCTTCTACCGACACCCTCCTTCACCCCACCCTCTGCCCACTCCCCCCCCTGAGAGAGAGAGAGAGAGAGAGAGAGAGAGAGAGAGAGAGAGAGAGAGAGAGAGAGAGAGAGGGTGTTATGATGTAGATGTAACCTATGGGACAAGGTGTACATTAGCTTACCACGCCAAGCTCTAGCCATTACCTGTATCTCATACGCCTGCTCGACGCGCTCCCCTGGACAGCCGACGAACGGGTAGAGGTGAGCCGCGCGCGCGCGCTCGCACGCACACACACACACACACACACACACACACACACACACACACACACACACACACACTCAGAGAGAGAGAGAGAGACAGAGACAGACAGACAGACACACAGACAGATTTGTTTGACCTAAAGTGCAAAATGAAAAAGGGGAAAGAGCTAGAATAGACTTATGAACAGTATTA
Source organism: Conus betulinus (assembly GCA_016801955.1). Lineage (NCBI taxonomy): Eukaryota > Metazoa > Mollusca > Gastropoda > Neogastropoda > Conidae > Conus > Conus betulinus. Next base: position 19,323 of record JADBJO010029103.1, read on the forward strand.
TGAACAACTCTGTCTCTGTCTGTTTTAAAACGCATCCACCTTTACAAAAGCAAGAAAAATGCGTACACGATTTCAGAAGAGGCAGAG